>PVJN01030002.1:0-17056 GCA_004026805.1 Lasiurus borealis | reverse complement strand
TGTGTGTGTGTGTGTGTGTGTGTGTGTGTGTGTGTATAATGGCATTATCCAGTAAGTAATTAATCTGTTAAGATTGACTTAACCCACATTTTCCGGGCAGGAACATTTTCTGGGGACCCACTTTGTCCTATAGGAGCCAACTACAGGGCCCCCTGCAGACAGGAACACGGCCCATAAGACTCGGCCCCGTAGATGCTGGGGGCGTGGCTGCAGACTTCCCGGCTGGCTAAGCACATGAATTACTGGGGGGCATCCCATTTCCCCATCAGGCTTTGGGCCACCCCTTTTCCCATCAGGCTTTGGGCCACCCCGTTTCCCACCAGGCCTCGGGCCACCCCATTTCCCACCAGGCCTCGGGCCACCCCGTTTCCCACCAGGCCTCGGGCCACCCCGTTTCCCATCAGGCCTCGGGCCACTCCATTTCCCATCAGGCCTCGGGCCACCCCGTTTCCCACCAGGCCTCGGGCCACCCCTTTTCCCATCAGGCTTTGGGCCACCCCTTTTCCCACCAGGCCTCGGGCCACCCCGTTTCCCACCAGGCCTCGGCCTACACTCACCGGAAGGCGACGCCGGCCATGTCAAACATGAGCCTGGCGGCGGTGGTCTCCTCGCTGTCGTGGTACTTGTCGGACATGAAAATCACCTCCCTGATGCCTGGAACGGCGGCACGCAAGAAGCCCCGTTAGCACAGGGGTGCCCTGTGGGTGCCCGGCCGTCCGTCTTCTGTACGAAAAGCTTCCCCTTCACGGCGGGTCTGCGGCCCACCGCCTCTCCCGAGGGCGCGTCCACACAGCGCCAGCCCAGCGGCGGCAGCCAGGAGCCCGCTCCGTCCGGCAGCCACAGGCCCAGCAGCCACAGGCGCTGTGGGATCTGCCCTCCAGCCTTCATGGATTTTTTAATTTTTTAACAAATGCAAAGTGAGAACAGGTCAGGCTGTCAAACCTCCATCCGATGAACAAATTTCCACGTTTCCTTTTCTGTGGCATCAGACAGCCTGTCTTCACGAGGCACTCACTGCGGAACGCGGAGGCTGGTGGCGGGGAGGGAGGGGCGTGTGCTGGCAAAATCAGAGACCAGCCACCTCCCGGCCGCTCTGCAGACCCCAGAACGGCCGGTGCTTCTCCCATCTCCCAGCAGCGCCCATCGATCAGAGGCAGAGCCGGGCTGCACTCCCTCCACCGGCTCCGTAGGGACAGGCGGGGCTGGCCTCCCAGGGCCCGCACGGCTCTGCCCTCGCCTGCACCGCCTCAGGCTGTGTCCCCAAGGACCTTCCAGCGCCCGCAGGGGAGCCACGGAGACTCCGGTCTGACACCGGCAGAGCCCTCTGCTCACAGCCCCTCTTAGCTGCACATCTGGCCCAAACGCTAAGTCTTTAAAACTCGTGCGAAGCCCTCACCAGTGTGGCTCAGTGGATAGAGCGTTGGCCTGCGGACTCAAGGGTCCCAGGGTCAATTCCAGTGAAGGGCATGTACCTTGGTTGCAGGCACATCCCCAGTAGGGGGCGTGCAGCTGATCGATATTTCTAACTCTCCCTCTCCGTTCCTCTCTATAAAAAAAATAAAATAAAATACAGTGGTACCTGGAGATACGAGTGCCCTAACATACGAGATTTTTGAGATACGAGCTGATGAGCAAGCGATTTTTGCTTTGAAATACGAGCAACATTTGAGATACGAGTAATCGCACGAATCGGCCAACTGCACACGACCCACCAGTTTACCGCGACTCGAGTGTCTCATAGTTTCCCACGCCTCAAGGTTACGGAACGAATTGAACTTGTATCTCGAGGTACCACTGTATATTTAAAATAAATAAATAAAACTCATGCCCAGAGTTTTACTGGAGACAAAGTGTGGGTGAATCTTAGATGGGACAAGTTGAAAAAAGGTGAAATGTTTAGAACACAATGCTGTCGCTCTGAGGTCAGAGAAACTTAACGTGGCACCATTGTGACATTAAAACACAGAGGTACGGTTAGGTCCTCACGCATCTACTCTACATGAGCTGCAAATTAAAATTGCACATACAGCCTCGCAGCTGACCTTGCATCTGGCAGAAACCCATTTATCTGATGCCTGAAAAGGCAGCAAGCAAGAAGCCCTGTCAGCACAGGCATCCCTGCACGGTCTGCCGGAGGACAGAAAACGGACAGAACGATAGGCAAAGCCCGTGTGGCTTCTCGGCAGCTGCAGCTGAAGAAGTGGCAAACGAGATGAGAACCACATTAAGAAGAATCATGGAGGGCCAAAACCGGTGTGGCTCAGTGGATAGAGCATCGGCCTGCGGACTAAAAGGTCCCAGGTTCGATTCCGGTCATGGGCATGTACATTGGTTGTGGGCACATCCCCAGTGTGGGGCGTGCAGGAGGCAGCTGATCGATGTCTCTCTCATCGATGTTTCTAACTCTCTGTCCCTCTCCCTTCCTCTCTGTAAAAAATCAATAAAATATATTAAAAAAAAAGAATCACGGAGGATGCGATTCGTCGCAGAATCCCTGGCACCATTCAAACGCAAAACACAGGAAGCGCCCTGCAAAGTGTATCGTGCAATTAGATCCGAACAGCAGCCACGTTGGCTCAGGCCCATCGGCGAGGGCGGCGAGGACAGGGAGGACGGTGAGGACGGCGAAGGGCAGGCCGGGCGCAGGCCTGACAGAGGGGCCGCCCGCCCGCCCGCCCGCTCACCCGCCGCACCTACCTGCCTGGATGATGAGCTTGGCGCACTCGTTGCACGGGAACAGGGCCACGTAGATGGTGCAGCCCTTCACGTCGGCCGAGTTCTTGTTCATGATGGCGTTCAGCTCGGCGTGGCACACTGCGGGCGGGCGGGAGGAGGAGACACTGAGGCCGGGCGCGGGGAGACGCACGCAGGGTGCTGAGGCGCTCCGTCCCGCCCTCTGACATGACACTAACAGACTCGATTTAAAAATTAATGATCAGCCGAGACCGGTTTGGCTCAGTGGATAGAGCATCGGCCTGCGGACTGAAAGGTCCCGGGTTTGATTCCGGTCGGGGGGGGTGTACCTTGGTGGCGGGCACATCCCCAGTAGGGGGTGTGCAGGGAGGCAGCTGATCGATGTTTCTCTCTCATCGATGTTTCTGGCTCTCTATCCCTCTCCCTTCCTCTCTGTAAAAAATCAATAAATTTTAAAATAATTTAATAATATTTTAAAATAATAATTTTAAAATAATAATAATAATAATGATCATAAGAAACCAGAAGTGCTGAGAATGCCAACGAAGGCCAGGGGCCCGGTGGCCTGGCCATTGGAGCAGCCCAGGCTCTGGCTGCACCGAGAGCCGCCAGGAGGGACCGGGCTGGGTGCCTCCCCCACCCCCTGTGCAGCCACCGGGCCTGGGACACGAACTGCCCACATCACACGGCGCTGGTGTGCACACGCAGGGATGGGCGTTCTCTGTGGCCGCGGACAGGGCCTCGAGACTCCCTGTGTTCCCGTACATCCCTCAGCGTGGAATGTGGAGGCTCCCTTAGCTGGGCTGGACATCATAACTGATCCAGGTACGGGCACCGGCCAGGCCGGCTCCAGGCCACAGACAGCACCCGGCAGGGAGCCGGCCTCCTGACCAAGCACCTCCCCCACCTTCGCATCCTCCGCCTGCAACTGCGGGGGGCCTCGAGGTGCCAGGCCCCACTTCGCCACTTAGAGCGGGCAACCCCCCACCCCCACCTGGGGCACAAAGGCACACTCCTCGGTGTGCAGATCCACTAACACAGCGGTTCTCAACCTCTGGGTCTCGACCCCTTTGGGGGTCAAACGACCTTTTCACAGGGGTCGCCTAAGACCATCAGAAAACACCCATTTCCCATGGTCTTAGGAACCAACACACCGCTCCTCGGTGTAGCAAAGTGTAGCAATGTAGTTTACTGTTGTCCTAGGAAGACTGTTGCCCATGCTACACCACGATTCAAGACAACGTTTCACTTATTTGTCATTAGAAATAAATATTCCACAATATATCATTATATATTGCTTTTGTGATTAATCCCTATGCTTTAATTATGTTCAACTTGTAACAATGAAAATACATCCTGCCTATCAGATATTTACATGACAGTTCATGACAGTCGCAAGATGACAGTGATGAAGTAGCCACGGAAATCATTTTATGGTTGGGGGTCACCACCACATGAGGAGCTGTCTTAAAGGGTCGCGGTCTTAGGAAGGTTGAGAACCGCAGCCCTCACGGAACAAAAGCAATCTGAAAAGATGCTCAGTCATCCGGTTTTCAGCTTCTCCCTCGAGTGCCCCGTCTCCTTCCTCCGTGTCTTCCAGAGCAGCCAATCGGCGCCAGGACAGGCTCTGACCGCCACACGGGAGTCTCCTCGGCCGGGCCAAGGGCGAGCCTCTTGCCTCGGGGATGCATATAAAACCGCCACTTGTCTGGAAGTGATGCTTTCCAAGCTGCAGGTCACGACCCCAGCGTCGTGAGCTATAAACAGCGTTTCCTCTTCTTTCGAACGAAGACGAGCGCTGAGGTTAGAATGCACCCACGTGGCAAGGTTAGGAACTGCTCCTAAAAACTGCCGTGTGAGTTACATGTGTGTGTGTCGTTGGGGTTCTTTTATGCAGAAAAAATGTGTTTGTCCCCATGTAAAAAGTTTCAGAAACACTGCTCCAAGGCAGTGGTCGGCAAACTGCGGCTCGCGAGCCACAGGCGGCTCTTTGGCCCCCGGAGTGTGGCTCTTCCACAAAATACCGCGTGCGGGCGCGCACGTACGGTGCGACTGAAACTCCGTGGCCCGTGCACAGATGAATGCAAGAACCAACCCAGGAGAAGGGTTCTCACGGGGATCCTGAGAACAGCATAGTTTTTTTGTTTTGGTTTTTAATATATCATACTGATTTTTCTTTTACAGAGAGGAAGGGAGAGGGATAGAGAATTAGAAACAGTAATGAGAGCCAAAACCGGTGTGGCTCAGTGGATAGAGCGATAGCCTGTGGACTGAAAGGTCCCAGGTTCGATTCCAGTCAAGGGCATGTACATTGGTAGCGGGCACATCCCCAGTAGGGGGCGTGCAGGAAGCAGCTGATCCATGTCTCTCTCTCATTGATGTTTCTAGCTTTCTATCCCTCTCCCTTCCTCTCTGTGAAAGATCAATAAAATATATTTTTAAAGAAAAAAAAAAAAAGAAACATTAGTGAGAGAGAAACATCGATCAGCTGCGTCCTGCACACCCCCCACTAGGGATGTGCCCAAAACGAAGATACATGCCCCCGACCGGAATCGAACCCAGGACCTTTCAGTCCGCAGGCCGATGCTCCATCCACCGAGCCAAACCAGCTAGGGCAAGAATAGCGTAGCTTTATAGTCATTAGAATAAAGGACTCAGTACTCCAAGGAGAGAGTGTCTAGGATGTAATTCATAGGGTAAATGGTCCAAAAAAAAAAGGGGCACATTTTCCAAGTGTTTGCCTAGAACTACGCGTCAATGGCTGGGCAATGAGCAGAACAACTCCCCGAACACTGCAAGCGTGTTTGCTAAGCACCACGAGTCCCAAAAAACCCTCCGGTCATTCTCCACATCGCCGGAAGGGAAGGAGCTCAAGGCTGAGCGTATGGGATCTACATTCCCACTTCTCACCGCCAGGGGGCGGGCCTCTGCCTCAGGTAATTACACGTCGGTTGCTAAGCTCTGGTCTTTTTCTGCCCCCTTTTCTATTAACCTGTTTCCCAAAAAAGTAAGACATCCACCAAAAACAAGACCTACTTCCAGTTTGGCCTCTCGCTGTCCTATCAGGCATCCCCCCGAAAATAAGACCTTCCTGATAATAAGGGCTCCCCCAAACATAAGGCCTCTCCGGAATACAGTGGTACCTCGAGATACGAGTGCCCTAACATATGAGATTTTTGAGATACGAGCCGTGGAGCGAGCGATTTTTGCTTTGAAATACGAGCAACATTTGAGATAGGGGTAATCACACGGATCGGCCGGCTGCACACGACCCACCAGTTTACCTTGACTCGAGCATCTCATAGTTTCCCACGCCTCAAGGTTATGGAACGAATTAAACTCGTATCTCGAGGTACCCCTGTATAAGGCCCCCGAAGCTACAGTCAGGAGTCTGACTCCTGATGTAAAGAGACCTCGCCCTGCCCGAACAGCTCCGGCTGCGCTGCGGTCCATCTGTGAGCTGGTTGGTGATGACAACAACTACCTTCCCGTAGACAGGTCATACATTTCCTTTTTTTTTTGTTCAACAATAAAGGTGTACCGAATTCTTCTTCTTCATGGAAAAATAAGACATCCCCTGAAAATAAGACCCAGCGCCTCTTTGGGAGCAAAAATTAACATGAGACACTGTCTTATTTTCGGGGAAACCGGGTACTAGCTGTCAGGACGCAGCACCGCATTAACCCCGGACCGTGAGGCAGAGATTGCATAATTAGAAAACTGTTATTTTTCAAATTCCCTCTCCCCGGAGCGTGATTAATCCTCACTGTCTCGGGGAGGCGGTTCGCTGCAAGTTTGACAAATTAACAGGATACATTCCGTCCCCGGTTCGATTTAGATTTAAGAGATTCGACATTTTACAAATTTGACTTTCATCTCGCTTGATATAAGACTCATGCAGTATCTATTTTAGACAGCAGTGTTTTTAAGGTCACTGTAATAGAGTTAAAAAAAAAAACAACACACAAAACATAATACCTGTCTGGCCGGTGTGGTTCAGTGGCTGAGCTCTGACCCCGAACCAGGAGGTCATGGTTCGATTCCCAGTCAGGGGCACATGCCCAGGTGGTGGGCTCCGTCCCCAGTGAGGGGCATGGGTGAGGGAGGCAGCCAGTCAGTGATTCTCTCTCATCATTGATGTTTCTGTTTCCTTCTCCCTCTCCCTTCCTCAAGCTCTGAAATCAGTAAAAACATGATACAGTGGTACCTCGAGATACGAGTGCCCTAACATACGAGATTTTTGAGATACGAGATGTTGAGCGAGCGATTTTTGCTTTGAAATACGAGCAACAGTTGAGATAGGAGTCATCATGCAGATCGGCCAGCTGCACACGACCCACCAGTTTACTGAGACTCAAGCGTCTCATAGTTTGCCACGCCTCAAGGTTATGGAACGAATTAAACTCCTATCTCGAGGTACCACTGTATTTAAAACACAGCACCACTGAAACCGGCGTGGCTCAGTGGATAGAGCGGCGGCCTGCGGACTGGAAGGTCCCAGGTTTGATTCCGGTCAAGGGCATGTACCTTGGTGGTGGGCACATCCCCAGTGGGGGGAGTGCAGGAGGAAGCTGATCTGTGTCTCTCATCCATGTTTCTAACTCTCTGTACCTCTCCCTTCCTCTCTGTAAAACAACAATAAAATGTATTTTTAAAAAAACATAGCACCTTCTCTAAAAATACCCAAACCCTTGAATAAAGCTAAGCAGATGCTGAGCGCTGAGCAGGAGCAGTGTGGCTGCCTCGGTGACCTGCAGGCGCGCCCAGCCGGGGACAGGAGCCCGTGGGGACGGGAGGGGGTTTGGAGTCGGGAAAACTAAGTTTCTCCGCCAGGAAAAGAAACTCGGACCCTTTCAGATCGCTCGCTGTCAGCGGCGTGGCGCTTTAAGAAAGGCCGCCCTCGGGCTGAAGGGCACTCTGCCCAGGCCGGCGGAGGAGGGGAGTGAGTGGCAGCTTCGTGAGGTCGGTGAGAGGCCGGCCAGCGGCCCCCGCTGCCCCCTAGCCGGGACCTGTGCCACCTCTGCCAGCCCGCGCCGTGGCCCTGCCCAGCCTCGGGCGCCCTGGGGAAGCGCCCCTGCCCCTGCCCTGGCAGGTCCGGGCCCCGCGGCCACCCGCCGTCACCGCACAGACAGCGCGGCTCCCGGGCACGACAGAGGCCAAGACCCGGGCCCAGGCGTCTGCTCCGGCCTTCTGGGAGAAGAAGGTGGGGCGTCTCACCCCCCCACCCCGCAGTCAACAGCTGACATGAAGGTCGGCCCGTGAGTGTTTAAAAATACCTCCATTCTCATTTAATAGACTCAGGAGCAGAGAAAGGGAGTGGACTGACAGTTCTCAGGGGGAAAGGGGTGCGGGGGGTGCAGGGAGAGACTGGACAAAAACCATACACCTATGGATGAGGTCAATGGGAGGGAGGTAAGGGTAGAGGAAGGAGTGGGAGCCGGGTGGAGGGGAGCTATGGAGGGGAAAAAAGAGAAACAAATGTAATAATCTGAACAATAAAAGATTTAATTGAAAAATAAATAAATGTCTAAATAAATAACTCGATGCCGATTTGTAAAAGATATTCCGGTTCCGACGACAAAACTGGTGTCCTTACTTCTTGAAAGACAGGTCTGAGTGCATGCACTTCTAGAGTCACTAACCCAGGTCCATCTCCCTGGGACACGGCACCTCCTAACACCACTCCAGCCCCTGCCCTGGGTGCCTCAGAGCCTGCTGGGTACACACCGGGGTGAGGGCAGGGAGTGGGGGGAAGGCACTGGCTCCTCTCCGATCCGTTTCGGGGACTCTCACAGCCTCTGAAGCGAAAATGGAATTCCAAGGTCTTATTTCTTAATCACCGGGAGAGAGCCTGACAGGACCTCGTTCATCACCAGCCTCCGGTACCGGCCCTCCGAGACGGTCATTACCGACGGGGTCGCCTCCAGACGGAGGCCCCTCCCACCCGCCACCACCCAGCACCCCCTCCCCCCCGGAAGGTTAGAACATGTTCCTTCCCCCAGGATGCTTTAGAACTCCCCACAAAGCCCCCCGAAAGGGGAAGAGCACCGGAGTCTAAGGCGACCAAAGCTTTTACACCGTTTAATTTTTCCTTGGGATTCTGGAAGGGGAGGCGTCCTCAGGGATCATTAATTCCACGAAGACATGGAGAAACCAACGTCCAGCCATGAATCTAGCAAGCCCTCGGTCACTGCGCTCAAACGCACCACCACACCAGGACCCGGGGCCGGAGCCGGGCCGGCATTCCTTCCGGGAATCCGGTCACCGCCGCCGTGGTAACCAGCGGCTGGGGGTGCATATGAAAGCCGTGTCCACCCTCCAAACAGAAAGCCAAGTCCTCAGAGGTCAAAGGGAAACCCAGCGCAAACACCCGCCAAAATCTCCAGGAACCAGGCTGAGTGCCTACTGCAGGAGCAAACAGTATTACACATGCCACTGTAACGCCAGTGCCAGCAAAGCTTAGGAAGGAGGGATTCTTGAAAAAAACAAAGTAAAGAGTAATCATGCAGGCCAGAAGATCAGTGCACATCAGCGCAAGGGCCAGAGACTAATGAACAGAATAAAGACCATGAGGCTCACGGTTGTCAGGGTCCTCCTGGACCCTGCTGTAAAGGAGTTGCCCTAACTGGTTTGGCTCAATGGGTAGAGCGTTGGTCTGCGGATTGAAGGGTCCCAGGTTCGATTCCGGTCAAGGGCATGTACCTTGGTTGTGGGCACATTCCCAGTGGGGGGCGTGCAGGAGGCAGCTGATCTATGTTTCTTTCTCATCAATGTTTCTCCCTCTCTCCCTCTCCATTCCTCTCTGTAAAAGATGATTAAAATACTTTTTAAAAAAAAAAAAACAGGAATCTCCAGCATCTCAAAAATTAACCTTGAGTCCACAGATTAAAATATGTATGTGAAAATCAAGTAAATTAAGCAAAAAAAGTCATTTTTTTCTGAAAACAAAAACAAAAAAACTGTTGCCAAACAATTATACCTGAAAGTGGAATATGCTTATGTCAACCAGATTAATATATTTTTGGGGGGCAGGGTAGAGCCTCATACATAAGCCATCAAGTTTCCCTCTTTATCTAAAACAGTGGTTCTCAACCTTTTTTAATGCTGTGACCCTTTAATACAGCTCCTCATGTTGTGGTGACCCCAATCATAAAATTATTTTCGTTGCTACTTCATAACTGTAACTTTGCTACTGTTAATGAATCATCATGCAAATATCTGTGTTTTCCGATGGTCTTAGGCGACTTTGCTAGCAGTTTTCAACCTGTGGGTCTCGACCCACAAGTTGAGAACCGCTGCTGTAGAGCACCACCATCTTTGAGGGCATGGCAGTCAATTAGCATATTCCCTCCTGATTGGCTGTGGGCGCCGCCATCTTTGTGAAGGCGTGACGGTCAATTAGCATATTCCCTCTTTATGAGATAGGATGTTTGAAGTCTTCAAACAGAAGTAAAGAGAATTGGCACTTTAGTCAATTTATCACCAAACATTTCTATTCTACCCAAAGCTATCTAAACATTTTTTAAAATGTATTTTTATTGATTTCAAAGAGGAAGGGAGAGGGAAAGGAAGAGATAGAAACATCCATGATGAGAATCACTGACTGGCTGCCTCCTACACACCCCACCCTGGGGATCGAGTCTGCAAACCGGGCATGTGCCCCAACCAGGAATCCAACCGTGACCTTCTGGTTCCTAGGTCGACGCCCCACCACTGGCCCACACTGACGAGACTCTAAACCAGCGGTTCTCAACCTGTGGGTCGCGACCCCTTGGGGGGGTCGAACGACCCTTTCACAGGGGTTACCTAAGACCATCGGAAAATGCAGATGTTTACATCCCGATGCATCACAGTAGCAACATTTCACGGTTGGGGGTCACCACCCCATGAGGAACTGTATGCAAGGGTCGTGGCCTTAGGAAGGTTGAGAACCGCTGAGTCCAAACCATTTTACTCTTCGGGCGGAAGTCCCTGGAAAAGGCAAGACTGGTTTACAGCCCGGCATCGTTATCTAGACGGAGAGCCCCGTCTCGGTGCATTTCCTGACCGCAGTAACACTGAACGCCTTTTAAAAACCGTTTAATACCCCCCATAACTTTTACGGTACCTCCAATTACAAGCGTGCTCTCCTGGAAGAAAACGGTCTGAATTCTAATACAGCTGTGTGTAAAACGGATAATTTGTAAGCGAGGGCAAAGAGCTTTTGAAAACCTAGAGGTATCGTACGGAGAGGAAAAGCTAACACAGCCAGCCAGCCAGCCGGCCAGCCAGGGCCCAGAAACTGAGCCGCTGTTCGAAAAGAACAACCCGTGAGGCTGGGCTGATGCCTGTGTGGGTGGGTTTTTGTGGGGTTTTTTTAATATTTTTTTTATTGATTTTTCACAGAGAGGAAGGGAGAGGGATAAAAGTCAGAAACATCGATGAGAGAGAGACATCGATCAGCCGCCTCCTGCACGCCCCACAGTGGAGATGTCCCCGCAAGCAAGGTACATGCCCCCGACCAGAATCGAACCTGGGACCTTTCAGTCCGCAGACCGATGCTCTATCCACTGAGCCACACCGGTCTCGGCGTGGGTGGGGTTTTTAACTCCTTCTGGAAAGGAGCTCGGAAAGGTGCTCCCTCCCACTCGGGCAGAAGGCAGCGTCTCTGGCAAACAACACCAGCCACTCTCAAGATGTCGCACCCTGGAAGCCAGAGACAGCACAGGAGCTGCGGGCCTCTGCTTCTGGGTCACTGCCACCCATCTGCCTGGGCCACGATGACAGGATGGCATGAGTGGCCCGCGGTGGACCCCTCAGGAACCAACAGGGACCCCTCTATCCCCCCCACTCCCTCCCACTGACATCTTTTGCAACCAGCCCCCATGCCACAGACCGACGCCCTGAGAATCCCTCCGTGCAGGCGCTCAGCACCAGGACCCACGTTTCCGCCCGGATTCTGTGAACGAACGATCGTGGTCCTAAATTCCAGGGTCGCCGCTAATTGAACTCGTGGACCCTCTAATTCTGCGATTTCAGACCAACACGGAACGGTGCCCTGAACCTGTGCACGCACCCACCGCTGCCGAATCCCTTCCCTTCTTTCCTGCCTCTGACAGCTGACGATCAAATCAGGGCGGCAGAAGTTTCCAGACCGCGTTAGCAGCTCTTTCAGCTCAAACCCTCCACACAGCCGGGAAGCACCCGCTGAGCCGGAGCCTCCACTCTCCCGACGAGGGGGGCCCACTCATCCTGCTCATCAATAATAATAAAAGCTGCCGAAACCAGTTTGGCTCAGTGGGTAGAGTGTCAGCCTGCGGACTGAAGGGTCCCAGGTTCGATTCCGGTCAAGGGCATGTATCCTGGTTGCGGGCTCATCCCCAGTGGGGGGCGTGCAGGAGACAGCTGAACGATGTCTCTCATCAACGTTTCTAACTCTCTATCCCTCTTCCTTCCTCTCTGTAAAAAAATCAATAAAATAGCCGAAACCAGTTTGACTCAGTGGATAGAGCATCGGCCTGCGGACTGAAAGGTCCCAGGTTCAATTCCGGTCAAGGGCATGTATCCTGGTTGCAGGCACATCCCCAGTAGGAGGTGTGCAGGAGGCGGCTGATCGATGTTTCTAACTCTCTATCTCTCTCCCTTCCTCTCTGTAAGAAAATCAATAAAATATTTTTTTTAAAAATCAATAAAACGTATTAAAAAAATAATAATAATAAAAGCTAATTAGACCGACCAGCCAGATGACCTTCCGGACGACCTTCCGGACAAAGCTGGCACCGTGAGGGCCGAGCCCCTTGCACAAATTGCGTGCACCGGGCCTCTAGTCTGACCGTGAAATGCCGTGACCACCAAACCAGGCCTTATTCCCTTGGAAACCCTGAGCGCTTGGTGGCTCTCCCCACCGGCATTCCTCAGCACCTCTCCCACCCCTGCGCATCTTCCTTTTCCTTCCCAAAACACGGCAGTGGCCGGAAGCAGTTTGCAAAGAAAGCGATGGGGTTTATTCAACCTGACGGAGGCCCGAGAACATCAGGAAGGAACGTCAGTGGGGCTAACTGCAGGCCGGGGCTCTGCGGGAGAGAAACCCAGAGGAGAGCTGCGGGAGGAGCCACCCGCCAGAGGTCTCCCGTCACGGCCAGAACTGCTTCCCGAGACTCATGCTTCTTCCCCTGAGGGATGGCCTGCGTCCACGCGGCCTCCACCGGGACCGGCCTGTTCCCTCCCGACCCCCGGCGGGTCCCGACATCACGAAGACTCGACGCCCAGCACAGACGGCCCAGGTTCACGCCTCAGTGCCCACATCCCCGAGGAAGTAAGGGGAAAGGGCAGCTGCGGCCTGTCCCGCCCAGACACCCTCTGCAGTGAGTCTCCCTGGGGCTCAGGTGGGAGCACAGGGTAAGAGATGGAGGGGTCCTCCCCTGATGTAAACTCGCAAAACCGACGGCCAGGCCCCGGGGCCCGCTCCTGCCCCTCTGGCGTGTGCTCGGACCACGGCCCGCCCGGGACTGCTGAGCCCCCGGGAGGGCGGAGGGCACAGTGTCTTCCTCCGCCCGGACCCAGCCCGGTGCATCTCCAGCTTCGCAGAGGGGAGCTGGAGCCCCCTTTCCGGGGCGGGAGAGGGGCCGGGGGAGCCCGCTTCTCACCAGCGCCGAGCCCGGCCGTGCCTGCTGAGCTGGGCCTGCTTCTGGGCAGCCAGGAAACAGCCTGCAGGGCCAACACACACAGTACTCCCAGGCACAGTCCTCCCTGGGCACAGTCCACCCCTCCCCGGGCACAGTCCTCCCTGGGGGCACAGTCCTCCCCTTCCTGGGCAAAATCCTCTCCAGGCACGGTCCTCCCCAGGGTACAGTCCTCCCTGGACAGTCCTCCCCGGGCACAGTCCTCCCCGGACAGTCCTCCCCGGGCAAGGTCCTCCTGGAGCACAGTCCTCACTGGACACAGTCCTCCCTGGGCACAGTCCTCCCTGGACACAGACCTCCCAGAGCACGGTCCTCCCCAGGGCACAGTCCTCCCTGGGGCACGGTCCTCCCCTCCCCGGGCACAGTCCTCCCCAGGGCAGCGGCTCTCTGCACAGAAGCCGCCCCCAATGCCCTGGTGGGTACAGCGGGCGGGTCTCCACTGAAACTCACCGGCCCACACTGGACTCAGAGCCCCTGCCCGCAGGGCCCGGCCCTGTGCCACCACCACGCACCCGCCACCCCCCCCCCCCCCCCCCCCCCCCCCCCCCCGATTCCCTGGCTCTCTGTGGGACTTACGAGGCGGGGACAGGAAATGGGGGTCGTTCCATAGGATTACAGTGGTACCTTGAGACGCGAGTTTAATTTGTTCGGTAACCTTGAGGCGTGGGAAACTATGAGGCGCTCGAGTCGCGGTAAACGGGTGGGTCGTGTGCAGCCGGCCGATCCGCGCGATGACTCCTATCTCAAATGTTGCTCGTATTTCAAAGCAAAAATCGCTCGCTCGACGGCTCGTATCTCAAAAACCTCGTATGTTAGGGCACTCGTATCTTGAGGTACCACTGTAGTTTCTTTCTGTCCGGCCGCAGCTGGCGGAAAGGGGGAGAGACGCAGGGAGGGGGGGCAGGCGCCTACCGTAAGGGTACTTGGTGTCCAGCTTCCGCTCCGCCGTCCGCCTCCAGGGCAGCAGGTCATCGCTGCAGCCGTTGGGCATCCCGTTGTAGCCGATGCCCACGATCTTGTTCTCCGCGTTGACAATGCAGGCGCCCACCTGCGGCGAAACGTGCCCATGGCCGCTGACTGCCTGCCGGCGGCCGTCTGTGCCCGGGGTGGCCCTGGAACCAGAGGCCACGGGGCTCCCAAAGGGGGTGCTGGGGGCGCCCTGTCCTTGCTTCCGCTCCGGGGCGGTTCCCGGGAGCCACAGAACAAGCGCCCTGGGCCCAGACGGGGGTGGGGGAGGGAGAGGCACTGACCATCCCTCCCACAGGGAGACAGACGCCCAGGGGTGCAGCTTGCAGGGCAGCAGCCTCCCTTTACCTGCCCCATAAACGGCCTCTGCCATGTTTGCATGGCCTCGGCCATGTGCGCCGGGCAGGCCCCTCTCCTCCTGGGAAGGCCGCTCACCTGGGAATTGGGGTCTTTGCTCCTCTGGGCGGACAGGAAGGCCACGGCCATGAAGTACTCGGGCCATTCCAAGTAGTCCTCGCGCTTCTTGCAGGGGAGCTCGCTCATGCTGCGTCTGGGAGGGAAAAAACACGGCGAACGTCAGCGAAGAGGAAAGCATGTGGGTGACCCGCTCCCCAGTCCACAGCAACCCCGCTCGGACGGTGCACGGCCGGACTGGGACCGCTTCAGGGGCGGGGACCAGTAAGAAATCACAGGGTGCAGTGGGCAGGTCTCCACTGAAACGCACCGTCTCTGGTCTCAAGAAAAAAATAAAATTAAGAAATCAAGTTACAGACGAAACCGGTGTGGCTCAGTAGATGGAGCATCGGCCTGCAGACTGAAGGGTCCCCAATTTGATTCTGGTCAAGGGCATGGACCTTGGTGGCAGGCACATCTCCAGTGGGGGGCGTGCAGGAGGCAGCTGATGGATGTCTCTCTCTCATCGATGTTTCTGACTCTCTGTCCCTCTCCCTTCCTCTCTGTCAAAAATCAATAAAATATATTTTTTAAAAAATAATAACAAGAGAGAGAGAAAAGTCTCCAGAAAGCCTGGACAGCAGGGGTAGAGAAAGGCAGCCGGGCTGAAGCCGGTTTGGCTCAGTGGATAGAGCGTCAGCCTGCGGACTAAAGGGTCATGGGTTCCATTCTGGTCAAGGGCATGGACCTTGGTTGCCGGCACATCCCCAGTGGGGGGCGTGCAGGAGGCGGCTGATCAATGTCTCTCTCTCATCGATGTTTCTAGCTCTCTGTCCTAAAAAATCAACAAAATGTATTTTAAAGAGAGAGACAGAGAGAGAGAGATAAGTCTCCAGAAAGCCCGGACAGCAGGGGTGCAGAAAGGCAGCCGGGAAGGAGGTGCATGAACAGGCCGCTCTGGGAACCAGGGTCCCCCAGGGATGAGGATGCCCCCCAAGTCCTGTGAAACACCCCCCCTCCTCAACAGCAAGCCAGGCCGGGCGGGCCCCTGGCTCTGCCGCTGGTGCCCGGGACGCGCCTGCCCCCAGCACAGGAGGCGGGAGGGGAAGGAGAGGCGGGAACTGAACTTCTCCTCTCGGGGCGCTTTCCAGAGCCCGCCTCCCCGCTGAGCGGTGCCCCAACCCCAACCCCAGCCCCAACCCCGGCTGCAGGCCCAGAGGCGGCACCTCTCCTCCTCTCCTCCGGGCAGACGCCCTCGCCCCCCGCGGGCAGGACGCAAGCTCCGCCCACCCCCGCCCTCCCCTCCGCTCCCTCCGCTCCCGGCCGGGACACGCGCTCCCGGCGCGCACGGCGGCCGCCTCCGCCGCGGTCCCCCCTGCACCCCGCACCCCTGCTCCCGCCCGGCGCCCCAGGGAGGAAGCCTCCGAGGCCGCGGGGGCCGCGCAGCAGCTGGGCCCGGCAGGGACAGCCTCCCGCTTCCCGCGCCCTGCGCCCCGCGCCCTGCGCCCCGCGCCCCCCGCCCTGCGCCACGTGGCGCGCGGGCCGCCCCCTCCGGCCCCGCACGGCGCCCCAGGCCGGACGGCTCACCCCGCGGCGCCCGGGGAGGAAGTGGAGAGGAGGCGGGGCGCCGCGTGGCCGGAAGGTGGCGGCCCGGCAGCCGCGCCCTGGAGAGGAGAGGAGGGGAGGGGAGGGGAGGGGAGGGGAGGGGGCCGGGCCGGCGCGCGCCCGGGGACCCTCCTCCGCTTCCGCTCCGGGAGCGCGGCCTTGCGGGGTAGGGGTGGGGAACCCCCTCCCTTTCGGGTTCGCCCCTGACGGTGCGCCGTGGGGAGGGGTTAGGGGGCGGCGGGGGCCCCGGACTGGGACGCGCGCGGGCGCCCCGCCTCCCCGAGTCCCGGGACCGCGCAGCCCCCGCCGCGCTCGGACCCAGGAGTTGCGAGGACCTGGCTTCCTAGTCGCGGGGTTTTCAGATCTCTGGATCCCTGGATCCCAGGGCTGGTCCTGTCCTTGCTGGTGGTGAGGTTCCCCGTCCCCCTCCACCCCCCCAACGCGCACACACGCCTGAGCGCGCCCTCACCTGCTTAGCCTCGCTGGCAGTACAGGTGAGGGTGAGTAAAGGCAGGAAAAGGCCGGCGCAGCGACGCGGGAGGCGCAGGAAGGGCGGAGGCCTGGTTTGACCCTCCTCCACCCCCGACACACACCGTGCGCCAGCGCCGTGCGTCTGTCCTCTTGGGAATACTGACGCGCGCAGCGTCACAGTTTTCCTCCAGGTGCCCCTGCCTCCAGGTGCCCCTGCCTCCAGGTGCCCCTGCCTCCAGGTGCCCCTGCCTCCAGGTGCCCCTGCC
>PVJN01030001.1:0-25919 GCA_004026805.1 Lasiurus borealis | reverse complement strand
CCATTCCCCATCCCCACTGTCCTTGTCGTCCTCACCCCCAAATGCCATCTCCAAGGCAAGTCCTCAGTTTATCGTCGGGAGAATCTGTTCTTGAAAGCTTTAATTGTCTTAGCCATCATGGGGGCAATTTCTGTGGAAAGAGAAAGAAGGCCATTGTTTCAGATCCGTGGCAGTTTAGACACACAACACCAGAAGTTTACAATCAGCCAAAGTCTTGCCACTCTTGGTTCTGCACCACCAGGAAAATGGATGCAAGTGGTAGCTGTTGGCTAACATCACAACAGGAGCAGCAGCCCAGAGCTACCACCTGCCAGACCTGGAACAATAACTATTTCTAACAACCTCACCAAGACTCAGACACTGGCCAAGCTGCCCCAGCAAGTGGCAGAACTGGAATTCAATCTGGACCCTGAAGGCTATGCTGAGCCATAATTTAACTGTCTCATAACACCCAGGCCAGCAAAAAGCATCTCCTTCCCACCCGTCTACCCAGTGTAGCAACAGGCCTAACACGAGCTCAGTGCAAATACCGTCTAAGGACTGGTTAACCCTGTGCTCAGCCAAAGCTTAAGCCAGGATTCCTACTCTCCCATGGGCTCTGGAGTGAAGACAGAATAATGCTTTTAAGTTAGGATACCTCCTGAGAATACTGGGCATCATCTATAGTAATCAAGTTAATACAAACAGACCCAATTAGATATAAAAAATAAATACTTAGGGCTGGGGAAGGTCAATGGGGGGGTGGGGAGGAGAAATATGTACTACTATTTGTAATACTTTACACAATAAAAATAAATAAATACTTGGAAGCTGGGGTTTTAAGGTTGTAAAAACCTCAGTAAGATGAACTATCCTGTAGCTGTCAATAATGGTTATGAACCCTGTTACTGCCTGGAGAACGTTTTACACTGAAATTTTAAAGGGCAGCTTGTGAAAATGAATATTATGATCATTATTTGAGAGATGCACATGCATTATGAACAAAGCGGGGGAAAGAGGCACCGACATTTAGACCAGCTATGTGAAGGCATCATACATATGCTCCATCCAGCACACAGAGGCTGCAGGGTAATGCCACTAACGGGGCTCACACTAGTTTTGAAATATCTGAGCAGAAACCCCAAGTCACTCACTCTTCACAGTCGGTTTCCTAGGGTCGTAGGAAACAGTGCTGCTGACCACAGGTGCCAAGTGGGCACTGCTGGTGCTGGGGCCATCGTAGGCGGGCTCCTCCGGGCTGGCGGTAAAGCTGTTGCTGCTGCCACTGTTGGCGGGAGCTTGGCTGCTTCCTATGGGGTACGGGGCTGGCTTAATCCTGCAACGCAGAACAAAGCTGGTTAGTCATGGCATGAGAAGTCCACCCGCAGCACCAGCACCCTGGCGCTGGCCGGCTTTCTGAGGAAGACTCGGTGTCCTGGCTTTGCCGAGTGCCTCTGCCTGAGGACACTTCAGAACTCTGGAGATGTGAAGCCTCAGGCTCGCTGAGCATCTTAAGGTCAATTATACTTCCGTTGTTATGTGGCTTCTTTGTAAACTATAAGATAGCTTTAATTAATAAATATTGCCCCAGATGGTATTTATATGACTCCCAGGTTTTTTGGAAGGGGTTCTGATATGACAGGGTCAGCCCTGCAGAAGGAATGACAGCCTCAACCAACTTTTCACTGTTTAGGTGTAAATCTGAAGGGCAAGGGGGGAAGCAGGGTGGTCTGGGTGAGGCTGTTACACAGACCTCAAGAATTGATGGTCCCGAACACGGGTTAGGCCATAGAGGTGGGGAGGGTAGATTATGGGCATCTTCAGAAGGCAGGGCTGGTGGTATTTGTGCCAGATCAGACATGGGGGTAGAGAGAGAAGTCAAGGACAGTCTGAGTAGTGGTGTGAGCAACAGGAAGGATAGAGTTGCCATCTGCCCAGATGGGAAAACCAAGAGAGGATCAGGTAAAAATTAAAGAGTTCAGCCAGGCCAGAGTGGCTCAGTGGTTGAGTATCAACCTATGAACCAGGAGGTCATGGTTCAATTGCCGGACAGGGAACATCCTTGGATTGTGGCCTCGAACCCCAGTGGGGGCGGGGGTGGGGTAGAGTTTCGTGCAGGAGGTAGGCAATGATTCTCTTTCATCATTGATGTTTCTATCTCTCCCTCTTCCTTCCTCTCTAAAATCTATATATATAAGCCTGGCCAACCATTCGACCATCTGACCGGTAGCTATGATGTGCATGGACCACCAGGGGGCAGATGCTCGATGCACCCCAGAACCAGTAAAAAGAAAGCCCAATTCCTCATGGGGCTGTGTGATCCCACCTTTAGCAGTGGGTGGTGGTTGCTGCTGGGGCACTGTTGGCCCCAATTCTGGTTTACTGCTGAGCTGAAGTGACCAGTGACCACAGAAGCCCTTTAAGCCGCGGTGCAACGGAATGGGCAGCCAGGGAGGGACTGTGGGAGATTGGCTCCAGGATGTATCTCGTCTTGCATAGTCCCACCCCCCTGGCCACCTTCTAATTAATTTCCTTTCAATAAGCACGAATCCATGTACCAGGCCACTGGTATTAAATAAATTAGTCATAGAGTAAATCCCATTTTTGCTTAAATGAGGAAAGGGAAAGTATAAGTGTTTCCAGAAGTCAGGCCCTGTTCTCTATTTAACCTTGACCTCTCTGAGTCAGCAATAATTATCCAGCCTGCACTGCATTCAAGGAGGCTGGGGCTCCAGAATCCACTCTGCACTGCCATGCTTTCCCCCCAAAATGAATTGCTTCTTGCACCTGGGCTGCCTCCTCAGGGTGAGTGCAAGCTCGTGGACCCTCTTCTCTGAGCTGCAGAAACCACAGAGCAGCGGGAACGGTACCTGATTTTCTCGGGCACAGCCGCTCCTCCCGTTCCAAACTTCTCCTGCCTCCTCCGAACATCACGAGGTGGCTTGGCTACAGAGTGGACAAAGGCCATCTTTGCCTGTCGGCCTGTGGAGAAATACGGAGATTAACACCTGCCTTCTGGAACAGAGATGCTACTGTTATTTCAATGATCTACACTATGGCCAGATAAAAACTTAAGAAGTGCCCCCAAAGCGGATGGTTCACCCACCCTGAAAACCACTTTGTACGGTAGCGTAAGCAGGGGTAGAAAACCCCCACCTCTGCCCCGCTTGTGCAAATACAGGAGATTTAGGGGCCAGAGGCACTACATCAACGGGGCCTACCAAGACGGTGCTGTGGACCCGAGCACAGGGCTGTTCTCTCAGGCCCGGTCCTGCCCGCCCCGCCTACCTTTGGGCTTATTGGCATGTGCAGATCGGATATTCTTTGTCAACAATCGTAGCCGCTGCTCTCGGGCATCCTGAAGCCTCAAGTACATTTCCCGCCATGACTCATACTCTTCTGGCCTTTCTTCCTTAAAGTCTCGGTGACAATGAACTTTCCATAATTGATCTGTTTCTTCAATTAATACCTAAAACCAGAACCAAGACCATATCATTTATATGCAAACACTCTTATGTATCTCTTTTCTATCCTTAATCACCCAGGTTTTCTAATGATTTTTTGGTCTATATAGAAATACATTAAAACGCCATGGCTCTAAAAAAAATCAAAGCACAAAATTAAAGTTAAATATGATGCACTATACTAGCTGCTATTGGGAGGTTAGGAGATAAGACAACACAAACATTAGTTTAAGATCATTCTTTTCCTTTAGAAACATCAGTGAGGGGTCAAGCCGGAATGAAGTCAAATCCAGGCATTTCCCAAGTATTACCCTGAACTGTAATGGCGAGGGGCCATCTAAGGAGGATATGTCAGGACTCGATCAGATAAGTGTATCCCAGCATTAGGAAAAGGAAAAGGATTTCTGGATCGATCTCAATGTGCCTGGACACACCCAGCCCTTGTGCTCTTTAAAAAATTCACCAAACACTTGTCAACACAAAGCTCTCTCCCCGGCCTGGGTCCCAGCGTGATGTTGCCAGAACTCTCCCTTTGCTGCCGTGACCAGCTTAGCTCAAAGGGGGTGTGGGAAGTGCTTTCTTGCTCCCTTTGAATCCCACCTAAGATTCTAGCCCAAGAGGCCTTCTTAAGATGCCAGTGATCCAACCTGTGGCCCACCCTTCGGCTTCAGCCGATCAGAGACCATGCTATTTTTGGAGACACAAGCCAGAAAACTGCCCTCTTCCCCCCAAACAGGATACTCACATGATTGTATTCCTCTATGCGATACAGCTGGTCAGGCGTACACCTCTCCAAAACGGGTTCAAGAACAGAATACGGGACGCCTCCTACTTCAAAGATTGCTGCCGAGAATCAAAGGGGAAAGCGCTGAGTAGCAGCCAAGCCACCCAATGATATGGCCCTAGCGGCACAAGGTGCTTGAGAGCTGGAGAGAAGCATGTGACTTACAATCAATGTTGTTTTTGAGTACCCGGATGCACTGCTGGTGCAAAGTCATCATTTTGGGAAGATAGGCACACTTGGAACCAGAGTACACCTGCATCTTGGAATTCATTCTCCGTCCAGTGAAGCCAGCTTCATCCTCTTCCTGGGAAGAAGAGTGTGCTGGAATGCAAAACAGAACCTAAGTTACAAAAGGCTCTAAGCCATCTAGTGAAAACTCTCCTTCCCACCCCATGCCTCAGCCTCCCAGTTCCCTTTCTCAGCGACAACCAATGTTACCAGTTCCTTGTGTCCTTCCAGAGTCTATGCAAAAGCAAGCAAATATGAATTATGTTTCTTTTTAACCAATTAATAACATACTCACTATCATCGTTTTTTTTTCAATCATCACATTTTAGAAATCATTCCATGTTAGTATATAGACTTTCCACATTTTTAAAAATATTTTTTTAAATGTATTTTATTGATTTTTTAGAGAGGAAGGGAGAGGGATAGAAAATCAGAAACATCGATGAGAAAGAGACATCGATCAGCTGCCTCCTGCACGCCCCATACTGGAGATGTGCCTGCAAGCAAGGTACATGCCCCTGACCAGAATCGAACCCAGGACCTTTCAGTCCACAGGCCGACGCTCTATCCACTGAGCCAAACCAGTCTCGGCCATTTTTTAAAAGATTTTTAAACTGATAGTTTGGCTCAGTGGACAGAGCGTCAGCCTGTGGACTGAAGGGTCCCAGGTTCGAATGTGGTCAAGGACACATGCCCAGGTTGCAGGCTCAATCCCTAGTAGGGGGTGTGCTGGAGGCAGCTGATCAGTGATTCTCCTCATTGATGTTTCTATCTCCCTTTCTCTTCCTCTTTGAAATCAATTATAAAAAACAATGGTAGCTAAGAGCTTTATCAGCTTTTAATAGCCCTAAGAAATAAAACATTGTTGGTCTCACCTATAGAATATGAAACTGAAGTCCAAGGAAATTAAGTTACTACCCAAGTTCATATAAATTGTAGAAGGCAGAGATGGATTCAAACCAAGACATCAAACTCCAGAGCCTGTCCAATTAAGAAACTCACCAAAATCTGATGACAGATCATGATTTGTAAAATCTTTCTTCCATTTAAAAAAACAGATACAGAAAATTACCTTTTCGCTTTGGTTGGAAGGAGGATATCAATTCGAGGGAAGGAAGTGGCCGGTAATTGGCCTGGATCACAGGTAATGGGAGGTCTGGCAACACTGGCAGGACATCGGTGGGGACCTGCAGAGGAGGGACCGGTGACTAGAATGCCCTTGTCTACAGGCACAGCTTCCCTTCCTCCAGTCCATGCCCAACGGAGTGGGCCCGGCAGATCCCAGCACCCAGAGCACCCCAGCAAGCACTTTCCTGGGGTATTATCTACCCCCGGGCAGGGAGAGGCCTGGAGGAAATTAAACTGAAATCCAACCAGCCACACAAAAGCCAGCCAAGCCAACAGCAGCAGGGTGGGTCCTAGGATTCTGAATGGGCAGCCGGCAAGGGGCCGCAGGGGTTACCTTTCTCGGCTTGGCTGCCTCGGCCCCAGCTGCCTGCTGCTTCTCCGACTTGTTCTCGTTCACCTTGGGCGATTTCGGAACTGCGTCCGCGCTTTTACTAGTGCTTTTCGAATCATTTTTTTTTAGTGCTTTTTTTTCTCCAGCGGTCGCAGTTGAGGTTTTCACGACCTTTTTCTTTTTCTTCCGGGGCTGGTCATAGCTGAGATAAGACTCGAAAGACATGGTGGGCTGCTCAAATTCATCGTCCATATCGGTCTCCTCAACTTTGGGGAGGGAGCCCCCGGACTTCCTATCGGAATGGGTTTTCGCTTTTCCTTCTGGAGTCTTTAGGTTGTTAGAAACCTTCTCTTTGGCCTTGGGCCGCAGGTCTCCGGCCCCCTTTCCTTTGTCTGAGCTGTCTAGACTTTGCTTGCTTTTGTCTGATTTACTTTTCTCGGAGTCTTTGTGCTTTTGCTTTTTGCGGTGGTTGTCTGAGGCAGTCTCCAAGGGGGGTAGAAACTTCTTGGAGCTGCCCTCTCTGTCCTTCTCTTTCTTGGCACCACTAGAGGGCGCTTTCTCCTTGGTGCCATCCCCTGTGAGGGGCCTACGGTTTTCCTCTTTGGAGATGGCCTTATGGGATTTGTCTCTGCTCTTCTCGTCTCCCCTGGCATCCGCGGGTCGTTTTTCTTTATGGGAAGATTTGTGCTCCTTGTTCTGACTCACAACCCCTTTCCCCCGGGGCTCAGCCAGGTGTCTTTCCTGGCTGACGCCGAGTCTGTCCTGAAAGGCATTACTGTGGCCCTTTCCAGACTTCTGTTGTGGAACAAAGGGCTCCAGATCCTCATCCGGGGACCTGTAATGGTCCACGGACATCTGATGAGGACTGCTGGATGGTGGAGGGGACTGCACATGGCCGTAATCAGAAGACTCGTGGTCTGAAGAGTACACCGGAGAAAGCCTGTGGCCCCTCTTGCGCTCATCTCGTCTCTCCTGACCGTGGGACACTTTGTGAGGTCTTTCGAACTCTGAGAGTTTCCTGTGTTTTTTCTGCCTGTGGTCGGGGCTGTATGGCTGGCTGCTGGAGGCTTTCCAGTTTTCTTGGTAGTCCCCCTGTATCTCCTCCTCCTTCTGAAGTACCTCCCTGGGGCGCTTTCGGGAATCATTCTTCTCAAAGTCCTGTTCTTCAGGCTCAGTGTTTCTAAAGAGAGGAACATACAGAGAAAGCGGTTAAAAATCTCAGGGTTATTCTTGTTCAGGACACAGTCACGGACCTGAACTCACAAAAGAGCCACGGAGAAGGCGAGAGTTAGAAATAAGGTCTAGGGAAGAAAGTAAATGTGTTCTGCTCAAAGACATTCGACTTTTTAAAACTGGGAACTCATGACCTGGGCGGCATGCTCAGTCATTAAAAGCATCAGCCCATGCACTGAAGAGTCTTGGGTTCGATGCTTGGTCAAGGGCATGTACCTGGGTTGCAGGTTCGATCCCTAGAGCCGGGGCTTATGTGGGAGGCAACAAATTGATCTCTCTCACACTGATGTGTCTCTCTCTCTCCCCCACCACCCTCTAAAAAAATTTAACAAGCAATGGAAAAAATATCTTTCTGTGAGGACTAACAAAAAACACAAAACCTGGGAACTCAAATATTTAATAAATGGAAACTGATGAGTTTAACTATAGGACACAAAGATCAAATATCTTATAGCCATGAAATGCTTAATTACAGGGACATATTTGTTACATAAAAGCAAAGGGACTGTTATATATAGTTTGTTCACAACTACATAAAAAGCCTTTTAAGAAAACATTAGAAACATCTAACTATTAATAATACTCTTTAGGTAGACTTAAGAAATTTTGATCCTTATTTCTATTTTTAAGTACTTTTTAATCTATAATCATGGATTATTTTAATATTTGAGGCCAAATATTTTACATAAGAAGGCAGAGAGGAATAATAAAGACAAGCATTTGTGTCTGTGAACACGCCAAAGGCCAGATTTAACCACGAAACCGAACAGACCCAGAGGAACGTGCTTACCGCTCCACAGGAACCAGCTTCTTCCACTGGGCCACGAGGTCCCTGGCAAAGCTTCCCACGTGCTCGTGTTTCCGTAAGCTATTCACTGTCTTCCCCACGCCGGTCTCCTGCACATTGGACAGGAATTGTCAGAGGTGTGGAAACAGGCTCATAATTTTCAGAGAAACCAGATTCCTGCTTTTCAACAAACCAGTAACTTGCTTCCTAAAATGTACCTTACTTACAAGCCTCAGTACAACATTTGTTTCTATATTCCAAACCTCTGACACACAGTAGCAAACAAGGCATACCAGATCAGAAGAGGAGATACTGAATTAAAACACTTCCGCAGTAACCAGTGATTCTGGCAGGTGCCAGACACTGAGTTAATGGCTTTGCATATAATAAATACCCCAATCAATCCTCACAGTGACAACTCTGTGAGACAGGAATCTACCCAATTTTACACAGAATAGGCTAACGCAGTGGTCGGCAAACTTATTAGTCAACAGAGCCAAATATCAACAGTACAACGATTGAAATTTCTTTTGAGAGCCAAAAATTTTAAACTTAAACTTCTTTTAACACCACTTCTTCAAAATAGACTCGCCCAGGCCATGGTATTTTGTGGAAGAACCACACTCAAGGGGCCAAAGAGCCACATATGGCTCTCGAGCCGCAGTTTGCCAACCACTGGGCTAACGTATCAGAACTTGGATTTGAACTCAGGACTAGTTGATGCCAAAGCCAACATTCTTTGAATTTTTAGAAAAATATTTTTGAGATAAAGTTCATGTAACATACAATCCACCATTTTAACCATTTTGAAGTGTACAGTTCAGTGGTTTACAGAATATTTACAGTACTTTGCAACCACCACCACCGTCTAATTCCAGAACATTTGTCACCCTAGAAAGAAATCCTGCTGCTCCAAATCGCCCCCACCCCCTGGCAACCACTAACCTACTTTCTGCCTATGACCTGCCTATTCTGGACATTTTACATAAAAGGGATCATACAATACATGATCCTGTGTCTCCTTCCCTTCACTTCCAAAGCCCAGGCTCTTTGTACAATCTCTCCCATTAGGAAGGGGAAAGGCTATAGTTTTATATAAGATCTAAAGGTATACAGTTCTTACCACAAGAATGTCCACTGTAATAGGCAAGGCGGAGAGTTTCTTCAAATATTTTAATAGCTATAGAGAGAACAAGATAAACATTAATTCCCATAAACATTCACTGGAACAAATAAGAATAATATCCGACGGTTAAATACTTACTCAGTCTAAGTATTGTACAGTAACAAGTATGGTTATTATCCCAATTTTACAAGCATGAAAACAAGCTTGAAAAGGTAAGTTATTTGCCCTAGGACGCAAGTAGGGCAAGATTCACTCAGATCTGTGGCTTAGGTTCCCGGCTTTTAACCACTGTGCTACACCAACAGGAAATGAGACTTAAAGAGAATCAAACCTACCAACCCTAAGAAAAGTTATCAACTCTCACTGTGCCCATTTTGAGAGAATTTCTAACAAAGGGACTGATTTTAGGGAAATTACCCACGGACTTGGCACAGAGGAAAAGAAAAAGAAGCCTCCATAGGGAAAGGGTATCATGTTTCCAGGCAGAGTCAGCAGTGTTTAACACAACTGTTTTTTGGAAACAATGGGAAGGCAAGATCAATTTCAAGTTGCCAGAACCAGAGCTCTGCCATGAATGGTAAACACACAATGTCTGGGTATGTTAGAAAAGTGATCTGGATTTGGTCACATTTCCTTTCCGTAGTCCCTACAACTACGTCAAAATCAGGGTAGCACTGCTGTTTGGCCCTGTCACCTCCTTGCCAGGCAATCTTGTACAGTCAGCAACCTCTCTGCACCTCATTCACTCCATCTGCAAATTGGACCCGGATCCTGTTTCTACTTCCCGAGTGTGAGGATTCACTGAAACAACCATGCGTAGTCCTTAGCCATGGAATCCTATAAAAGCTCAATAGTGTTTATAATTAATCATTTCATTCATCAAGAAACAGATCTTGTTGTTGTTGTTAATCCTCACCCAAGGATATTTTTTCCATTAATTTTTAGAGAGAGTGGAGGAGAGGGGTAGAGACTGAGAAAAACATCAGTGTGAGAGACATACATCAACTGGGGGCTGCAAGCAAGGTACATATCCTTGACTAGAATCGAACCGTGACCCTACAGTCTGAGGGCTGGCACTGGACCACTGAGCAAAACCAGCTAGGGCTCAAACAGAACTTTAAATGCCTACCCTTGACCTCCACTAGATAGTCCCCAGCCAATTCAAAGTTCTACTCGCTCCATTTCCACTGAAATCACGGCTAGTCATGTCTTTCTCTAGAAAATATATACATACATGTAAACATACTACCTTTCAAGCAGCTGCAAATTACAAGTAGTTCAAAATAGAGAACCGTGACTACCTTTACATTTACATAGTAGAGAACACAATCTGTTCCATGTGTAGCCCAGGACATAGTAAGTATGTCACGAAGCTATAGGTGGAGTAGCAAGTATGTTTTTCTAGTCACTCTACTTCAATAATTACTGAATCTGGTCAGTAGGCAGAGCAACTGGATCACAAGCAGTAACACTGTGATGAGGAACAAGTGAGAAGCAAGTGGTGGATCTAGGAGTTTCACCTTCATAGCTGAGTGAAAATATACTCCACTTCAAACCTGACCACCACCAACATCCGATTTAGGAGAAAGTTTATGTGCTTTTCTTGCCACCAAAGCTATGGGTACAAAGATTAATGACAATTCCTTTCCTTAAAGAAAAACTTGGAAGCATTGAAAAGGTTAGACATAGGTTGTCTCCCCTAATACCATTCCCGGAAGGCATTTATATACCTTCTATTGTGTCTAGATGACTATGTTAGGTTCTTACATGTGTCACCTCTTTGACCACCTCTATAAAGTGGATATTATTCTCCCCACTTTATAGATATGGAGGCTTACCCAATGAGCTAGTAATCAAGTCTACCTACCACAGCATGTGCTACAAAGCCGGGAGAAACACCCACAACAATGCTGTCCTTGGGAACAGAGCTGTAGCTTACCCCAAAGCAAAAAGGTCCTCCTTAGAGTATCATATTGTCAGGCAGTTCAAAGTATAAAGGGTAAAAGTCACCCTGGGGACAAAGGATCCTGGGACCTCTAGGAAGCCAGTGTGAAGGATGGGTCAGAAGTCACTGGGTGTGTTCCATCTCAAAGCCTAGCACTAACTGGAGGAGCAAATGCTATCTTCCTGGTTTGCTCTGGGCTGGTAAGGGCGACTTAAAAGCAGACAAAGCTAACGCCCTGGTTTTCAAAACGATTTCGCTCCAAAAGTGAGTGAAAAGAAAAAACACAAAGCACTAACACACCTGCTGCCTCCTGGGCATCCTCAGATAGATGGAAACTTGTTATGAAGCCAACAGACCATTGTCGAGTTTGCAAGCACTGATAACAGATCACTGAGGACTGAGAAATGTCAAACATTTGCACAATACATGCTTAGGAATGTCAGTTGTCCTCTGCACACTCCTTCGAACCCAAAGAGCGAGGTATGCTCATAAAGTTGACTCTTTAGTCTCCACCTGTCGTCAAACTGTGTTGTGGGTAGTCTCACATTCAAAATGAAACAATGGACAGGTAACGTTAAACAGCCATAAAAATTATTTCCCATAAAATAGTAGTAGGAATCAAGTGATCCTGGTCTCTGCCTGACACCTTTGCACCAAGTAAACCTTAACCATAGATGGCCTTAAAAGTGAAAATAGCTCTGGCTGGTTTGGCTCAGTGGATAGAGTGCTGACCTGTGGATTGAAGGGTCCCAGGTTTGATTCCAGTCAAGGGCACATGCCAGGGTTGCAGGCTTGATCCCCCGTGGGGGGCATGCAGGAGGTAGCCAATCAATAATTCTCTCTCATCATTGATGTTTCTCTCTCTTCCTCTCGGACATCAATGAAAATATTTAAAAAAAAAACAACATTAAAAAAAAGGTGAAAATAGTTACAGTTAAAACACCCATATTAAAACC
The DNA here is from genome assembly GCA_004026805.1 of Lasiurus borealis. NCBI lineage: Eukaryota > Metazoa > Chordata > Mammalia > Chiroptera > Vespertilionidae > Lasiurus > Lasiurus borealis. The sequence continues at coordinate 13,958 of PVJN01030001.1, read as the reverse complement.
AGAAAATCCACGAACATATGCATGGAATCTACCCTTCGGGTAATAATGGTTTGAAATCAGGCTTTAGTTGCGAATTCGGGACTGCTATATAATCATCTTGCAATTTCAAGAACAACCTGTGGGAGCTTGTTGGGTTAACAGAAGGCTGAGGAAAAGGCCATTGTGCCAGCTTGCAGTTTTCCCCCTGGAGTTAGCTCATTTCTGAACTCCCAGCGTTTTCTCATCTTTATTTTTCATTTTAAAAATTTATCTTAGAGAGATGGAGGGGGAGAGAAGAGTGGGAGGAGGAGACAGAGAGAAACATCGATGTGAGAGAAACAACCTCACAGCCACAGGTTGCCTCCCATATATACTACTCCTACTAGGGATCGATTAAACGGCAACCTCGGGTATGTGCTCGGATCAGGAATTGAACCTGCCGCCTCTTGGTGTATAGGACAACCAACCGAGCCCAACTGGCTAGGCCTTTTCTCATCTTCTCAACGTTCGCTTCAGAGCACAAAGCCACAGGTTCAGGGTGATTTCCTAACTGGGAAGAGAAAGCCCAAATACTGGCAATAATCTCCAATAGCTCAAGAAGGACGAGAAGTGAAACCTCTTCCTGATTTGAAATTTCGTTCACATCTACTCCTAGAAAAGCTACTTCAAAACTTAAATCCTAGTGGAAGAGTGACTACAGATACTACATGGTGCATATTTTCAACCTGACAGAAAGACCAAAATCAGGGTTGGGAGATGGATTTACACAATATTGCTTAAAGTTTTAAAGATCAGCCACAAATGTACAGAGTTTGGGAAAACAAACTGGTACTAAAAAATAATAAACATTTATCAGACGTCCAAAACGGGTTACTATAAAAAGAAACCTGGCCACTAAGTACTGAAGCCACAACAGAAAACAACGCAATTATAAACATTTACGTTTTCACAGATTTAAAACTAAAATGGCTTCCTAATTAAACAAGTGGCTCTTTGAGCTAGGAATGAATTTGGAGAGTTAAAAAGTGGCCTGATGGTGAGTGAGATGCTGTCTGCAGCCTCTACAGACGGAGAGGAAAAAGCCCGCATCTCTGACAAGCTGGGACAGGGGAAGGGAAAGGGTCCCTTCAAACAGACTGCGAAGGTGGCGGTTGATCTCTGTTGGGCCCGTCCCTGGACCTGGCGCTTCTGCCTCTTGGTCTGGTCTTAGGAAGCAGGCGGAGCAAAGAGTGTCCCCACATCCAGGCTGGCAGACGGTTTAGCACCAGAATCTTATCCCCCCGACCTCTCCCCGCGCCCCCTCCATCACCTCCCCTCCTCCAGAGGCAGCTCCCCGGGCCGCACACGCAGCTGGGAGGCTGACCGATGCCACAGAGGTGCTTCCACCGGCCGTGCACGTTCCTAAAGAGTCTAACACCCCCTCTCCCGGCACAGGTAAGACGGACAACGGAAAGTCCGAGGGGAGAAGAATGCATTTAGCTGAAGAAAAGCTTAAAAAATAACTAGCTGAACACCTTTAAAAATGGTGCCCATCACTCACTGCAGGAGAAACGTTGGCTCTTACCTTCTGTGAAGCGAGGCCAGCGGAAACCTACCCGCAACTTCAAGCCTCTTTCCTCTCTCCAGCCACAACCTCGGTTTTTCCCTGTTCGGCTCCGTGCACGGAGGGGACGCGCGGTTTGTCCCGCTTCGCTCTTTACGGGGTTTCACTCGCAAAGTGAAAAGGCCCAAGTTCTGGCAGCAACGTCTCCGGGAGACGCGGGACACACCGAGCCCAGACCCGGTGCGGGCAGGACCGCCTCCGCGCCCCGCAGACAGCCAAGCCCAGACCCTCCGCCGGGCCGGGCCGCTCCCGAAAGGAAACAGCTGGCCGGGCCGGGCCGCCCGGAGGCCGGGAGCCGCGGACACGCGGTGCCGCACGGTGCGCGCCGCCGCCGCCGCCGGAGCCCGGGCCGCCGGGAGGCGGGAGGCCCGGCCGCCAGCCCCGCCGCCTGACGTGCGCGGTCTCCGCGTGGGCAGCGGCCGAGCCGGAACTTCCCGGCTCCCGGCTGGGAGCGCGACGGGCCCGGCTCCGGGTCCGAGCCCCACGGCCCCGGCTGAGCCGGAGGGGCCGCGCTCGGGCCCACGACCGTTACGGCGCCGCGCCCGCCCAACGCCCGCCCGCACCGCGCCGCCCACTCGCTCACCTTCTTCGGGTCCGGGTTCGCGGCCAGCCGCGCCTGCAGCTTCTCCACAACTTGGAGCGCCGACTCCGCCGCCATCGCTGTCACTGGCGCGGCCTCCTCGCCGGAACTGGGCTCGCGTCGCGTCCTCGGGCCGCAGCTCCGCCCTCCGTGCCTCCCCGGCGGAGACGGAAGCGCTACTGCCCCTTCCGGGCCTCGGCGGAGCGGGGCGGCGCGGGGCGCGGGGCGGCCGAGGCCCCGCCCCCAGCCGCGCGGGCCGGGCCCAGTGCGCGCCCCGCGGCCGCGCGCCGAGAGCTGGGCCGACGGCTCCTATGCCGGCCGCTCCGGCCGCCGCTCCAGCCCGCGGCGGAGAGCCGGGCCCGGCAGGCGCGTCTCGTGCCTCGTTTAAGCGGAGTGAGGCCGCAGCCCGACTCCGGCTTTATAAACCCTCCTCCCACCGCGGGCGGGGCCGCAGCCACGCCCCTCACACCTCTCGGGTTCCGGGGCGGGCCCGCCGCTCCGGGCTTCGGCGGGGATTAGCGACCGGGACCACCCTACGTGGAGAGCCACCTTCATTCCCCTCAGTACAGCGATGCAGCTTCAGTCCTGCCACCCGCTTCCCAGTGAGGACGGAGGCCCGCGGAGGCAGGTTAGTTTGCATGGACCACCGAACAGGGAGGTGACGCTGGAGTTTCAACCTGAACCGTCTGGGTCCGCTGTGAACACGCCTCTCTGAAGAGGCGGAGGAAGGGAGGCCCAGAGGGAAAGGGCTTGTGAAAATCAAACAGCTTAGCTACCTGAGGCCACAGCCTGCGTCTCCATTTCCTCCCGAACCTGGGCGGTACCATAGCACCAAATAATGAATGAATGAATGAATGAACAAATGAATGGGGTAGCTTCCTCTGAAGCAGAAGGGTCTGAATCAGACCAACCCAACACACCGTCCTTGAGGGCACTTACTCTTATCCTAACACTAAATTTTATTGTCACTATTAATACTAAAAATATCTAAATGCCCGGGCTGGTTTGGCTCAGTGGATAGAGCATCAGCCTGCAGACTGAAGGGTCCCAGGTTCGATTCCAGTCAAGAACACATACCCGGGTTGTGGGCCTGATCCCCAGTGGAGGGCGTGCAGGAAGCAGCCAATGATTCTCTCTCATCATTGATATTTCGCTCTCCCTGCCTCTCTGAAATAATAAAAATATTTAAAAAATAAAAATAACTAAACAGATGAAAACAGACTTAAAATACCAACACTGAGGATAGGGGGATGTGGAAGAGGGGAAAGGGGTATAAATGGAGACAGAGACTACTTTGGGCAGACAGTGCCACGTGCAGATGTTTTATTGAGTTGCACACTTGAAACCTGTAGGGTTTTGTTAACCAATGTCACCCCAATAAATTCAGCTGAGAAAATACCAGCAATGGTCACATCTTATTTGCTTAGAGAAGGTTAGATCCTAGTCAGATCCCCAGCAGTAACTTGGCAATGTACCTGGCCTCTCAATGCGGGGGGGAAAAAGCAGAGTCTTCCAGTTCCTTAATCTGGAAAAGGAAACTTAGTTTCTTCAAATGCACTTTCATCCACTCCTTGTGCTGAGAACCCCTCCCACCTGTGTTCCCACCCTCTGCTTAGTGCCTCTCCCACGGAAATGGACCCTTTTCAAGGTGCAGATAAATTATCTATTTTCCTGTCTTGTCACTGAGCTGTTTGCTTATTGGAAGCAGTCACTGACCTGTCCAACATTAACTCTCTGCTGCTGGCACAATCCAGTTGAGATCATCAGTCTTGGATAAGTCCATACAAGATTAATGATCACTCGTTTGGTGCTATAAAACTCAATCATGGGTGTAACGGAAAAGGCATAAAATTGGGTGTGAGGGGAGCAGATCCTAGTCCCAGCCCTAAGTCTCCCGCCTTTACACAGCAAATGCTTGTACATTTTCAATTCCTCCCATGTAGAGAATGTAGCATTGATGCAATGGAAAACGAGCAGATTCTTGAGGCAGAATTGCTGACTAACTGACCTGGCATATACTGGGGAAGCGGTGGAACGTTTTGCGCGTGGTACCCAGGGAGAGCTCAACAATCGGAATGAAAAGAAACAATCCATGCTGCAAGGGGCTTCTGGAGAGGATCCACCCTATCCTTCCATTGCATCCATGTCAGTCTGAGTTAGGCTAAACTACAAAGACCAGTTAATTATGTCTTTCTGACTAAAAAGACAATTTTAACCACTTCTTAAAATGGCCCTTTCACGGTGTTCATTAGGGGGTTACCACTATAGTCTTAGTTTTCCACAAAGTTGTTCAACGCCTAGGTCAGAGGCTGTTTTGTCCACCTTGGCTCAGTAACACCTAGCACACAGGTGACATTCTGTGAAGGTTTGTTGAAAATTTAACTAATTACTATTACATTTAAGGCTAGTCCAGAGTATTATCTGAAAACCTGAGGACCCCCTAGCTCTCTTGCCAGCACTGTATAGGGCGCCCTGGGGGAGGAATTAAAAGACCCATCTCATTCAGCTGGGAAGGCATGTTTGAGGGGAGAGATGGGCAGGAAGCTCTTACTTCTGCTATACACACTTCTGAGTGTTTGCAACTAATATGGGCCACCTCTTTTAATTTTGGAGAAGAGCAATCCCAGATTGGCTGGTGCTAGTGTCATTTAAAAAACTGAGATCAGTGAGAAAAAGCCACCAACCGTCTTGTCCTCAATAGAAAACGGAGTCCTTACCTTTCACGCACCATTAAGTGAGATTCTGTGAGCTGGACAGCGTGTTGCGTGAGGAACACTGGTGGGTGGAGGGCCTCCCCATGGCTCTGCACTCCTCTATCTTACCGCGTAGGCTGCATGAGACTGGTTGGATGATGGGTGTAAAGGACGCAGGGCTGGGGAAATCAGGAACAACCTGAGCTCCAGCACTCAGTTCTGCCAGTGCTAACCGTGGCTCCGGGTCGCTAAATTCACTGACATTGTCTCCTCTTACTTTACAGATATCTTGTGGCGCTTATTCCCGGCATATTAATTTACTAGCATTCAGTAGGAGCTTGTGTGTGTGTGTTGAAGCGGCAGTTATGAGGGAAGATTCATTGCCTTGGTAAAGGGAATCTTGTGCTCCGCAGTGAAGGAGACTATGAAACTCCATCTAGGCAGTTTGTTCTGCACAGCTGTGGCCCCTGTCCTCTCAATGGGCTCATTTTTCTGAATTGAGTCTATTCATCTTTGTTTCACATCCTTCAAACATGTTCCGTTGGTTATTTAATCAGGGATGGCATTTTTCTGGGTTTCACAGGCTGGGTTTGCCTTCCTGAAATATAGTTACACAAGTGGAGACTGCCAGCTCTGGGGATGGTGTCTAAGGTTCAAAATCCGCATCTTTCCGACTGCCTTGAAGTTGGCTGAAATCCCCACTAACAATTTAAGGATATCTAAAAGGCCTAAAAATCCTCTGAGGTCCTTTATCTAAAGAGGGCAGATAGCAGCATTCTACAATGCCCATGGAGAAGCAGCCTAGAAAAAATGCTATCATAAAAATCAGAGAGTAAGGAGTAAATACTTTAATTCCTTTATATCATGAATTTATATAAACTGTACCCAGGTAATAACCTAAATCAGCAGTGGCATGCTGGCATGCTGCAAGCAAGACTTTTCAAACACGCAATACGTGACTATTCAGTCAGGGGCACTGACCTCTTTTCCCTCTGTCAAATAAAATCATGACAATAGCCATCCAGTGTGAATGAATCAAAATTGTACATATTTTTGTCAAATAAGCAAAAAAATATGTATATATTTTTTTGGTGTGCTACATAATTTCTTTAAAATATGCTTTTATTAAATTTTAGAGACAGAGGAAGGGAGAGAGAGAAACATCAACATCCATTGGTTACCTTCTGCACACCTCTTGGTGGGGAATGAGACTCAACCCAGGCATTTGCCCTGCCCAGGAAATGAACCTACAACCTACTGGGGCATGGGTCAATGCTCAACCACTGAGCAATACTGGCTGGGCACTGCAGAATTCCAGTAATGAATTTATGTGTGCCAGGAGGTGACAAAGTGTGAAAATCGCTGACCTATGAGATTTTCCTTAGCTCTTTATTTTTGATGTTGCTTTTTTTTGAGAGAGGGAGAAACATTGATTTGTTGTTCCATGTACTTATGCATTCAATGGTTGATTTTTTTAAAAATATATTTTATTTTTTGTAATATATTTTGATTTTTTACACAGAGGGAGGGAGAGATATAGTCAGAAACATCGAGAAAGAAACATCTATCAGCCATCTCCTGCACAACCCCCAATGGGGATGTACCTGCAACCAAGTTACATGCCCTTGACCAGAATCGAACCTGGGACCTTTCAGTCTGCAGGCCAACGCTCTATCCACTGAGCCAAACCAGTTTTGGCTGGTTGATTTTTTTTTTAACATGTTTTATTTTTATTATACCATTTATCACAGTTTGAAATGACTTTATTTAGTGCTCATGTTTTTAAACTTCTCTTTTCATTATGTAAAAACTCCATGAGGCATCAATGTGGCTAAAACTGCCTACAACATAGTAGGTGCTCAACAAATATGCCTGAATCAACTCAGGCAATATTTGTTGAGCACCTACTAGAGGTGTGCAAGAGGCAGCTGATGTTTCTAACTCTCTATCCCTCTCCCTTCCTCTCTGTAAAAAAATCAATAAAATATATTTAAAAAATAAAATGGACAGTGAGGATTAAGGTAACATAATTGGTTGATAGCACTTTGCTGTCAACACACATCTCATTTAATACACACAGTAATGCTGTGAGGTAGATGTTTCATTCGATTCTGATCAAGGGCACATACTCAATCCACACTAGAGGGGGACGGAGTGCAGGAAGCAGCCAATCTATGATTCTCTCTCATCATCCCTTCTCACTCTCCCTCTCCCTTCTCTCTGAAATCAAATAATTTTATGGTTGGGAGTCACCTCTCTCTCTCTAATATTCTCCCTAAAAATCAATGGGAAAATACTTCAGGTAAGGATTTTTTTTTTTAATTTAAAAAAAGAGGAATCTGATACCTCACTGAGGAGGATTGATGAGTCAAAGTAATAACAACAATGACATAAAGTTTCTTTTTAAAGAGACACATCAATCAGCTGCCTCCCGCATGCACCCTGACCGGGGCCAGGGATCAAGCAGGCAACAGAGGTACCTGCCCTTGATCAGAATCAAACCCAAGACCCTTCAGTCCACAGGCCAACACTCTTTAACTACTGAGCCAAACTGGGTAGGGCAAGTGAGTCCTTTTAAATAAAAATAAGTGGATGCTTAGTAAGTAGAAATTCATGTAAGGTAAAAATCATAAAAGTCATTGAGGAATGACATAAGTTTGGGAAACACTATGATCCAAGAACCTTAGGGTGATATATTAGCTTGAACTCAAAGAAATGGATGATAACTGATCATTTTTGCTTTATTATACAAAAATGACTATTTCATATGGTTCAACCTACTAGAAAGTCCTACATTTTCTGATCCTGCCTACGTTCTAGCAAAATCAACTGCTTGTCTTTGTCCTGCACACACCACTTTTATTTCTCTCCTCTGTGCCTTTGCCAAAGCCAATCCCTCTACTTGGATACCCACACATTCTTAGGATGTAAGTATCACCATCTTAAAGAACCTTCCTTGTCATCTACCCCCAAAACAAGTGAGGTGCTCCTCCTCACAGCTTCCCTAGGTAGTCAGCATGTCTGTCTGCATGCTCGGGTCTGTCCCTTCTACATGCCTATGAACTCCTTTAAGGAAAGGACACTTATTTTAAAAAAAGATTTTTTTTTTTTTTGAGAAAAAGAGGAAGGGAGAGCTAGAGGGAGAGAAACAGCAATGTAAGAAACATTAAAAAAAAAAAAACTTAAAAAAAAAAACAAATGTCAGTAGCTTCTGCCTAGCAGTGTAGAGTAGAACCCTCAAGCTTAGCTAACCAAGTGAGCGAGAATGAAGATCTACAAAGAAGACTGGCCTAATTCAGCCGCCAGGGTCAGAGGCAGCTTCGGATAATGACCATTTGTCCTAGATCCAGGAAGGAATTAGAATTTTCCAGGTGAGAAGTGAGTGGGAAGACACTCCAGCAGGAGGTGTAAAGGAGTGGAGGTCTGAGTCTGCAGTCCTGGAGAACATGGAAGCATGGCTTGAGTGCATGATACAGTGGTACCTCGAGATACAAGTGCCCTAACATATGAGATTTTTGAGATACGAGCCAGCGATTTTTGCTTTGAAATACGAGCAACACATTTGAGATAGGAGTAATCGCGCGGATTGGCCGGCTGCACCCGACCCACCAGTTTACCGCGACTCGAGCGTCTCATAGTTTCCACGCCTCAAGGCTACAGAACAAATTAAACTTGTATCTCGAGGTACCACTGTAGATGAAAATGAGCTGAGGGAAAAGGCAATGAATGCTCACAGTGGAGCCCCTCCCCCCAATCCTGTCCCAGGCACTCTGACACAGATAAACACATCCACAAATATTTCAGTAAGTTGTGAAGATGGCATAGTCTTCTATTTTGAAGACAAAAAGCAGGTACTCTCTCTGAACAGATGCAAAACCAGCCATACCACTGTGTGCAAACCAGCGTGACTTTCAGCTGCACAGACCACCGTGTTTAAGCACCGTGACCTCCCTCAAGGAACTTACTCTCTAGAGAAGTTGCTGTGTAACCAAGAATGAGAGAAACTGTCATCACTGATAAACAGGCTTGATCAGCAAACCCACAGGAAGATCACTCATGGGAGCACAACTGCCTAAGACAGGCAGATTGACTCATGGACTATTGTGTGTTAGATCCTCCCCACGAGATAAGAGGCTCCTCTAACCCAGGATGAAGGCAGGGTAGTTCTGGTAGCAACAACAGAAATAAAACGGGATGCTCAGTACTGTTAACAGAAGTAGGTGCTTTACCTATTTGCTCATTTAAAGGAGAGCCTAAAGAGGTGGGTATTACTGTCCCCACTTACAGAAAGAGAGACAGATTTGCTGAGGCGATGGGAACCACTGGGCCTGGAACCCAGGTCTCTGGCTGTAAAAACAATGCTTTCCCCCTTCACAAGAGAGGCTTCATTTTGTGACTGACTGCTGAAGGAGGGATGGCTCTGTCATGGGAAAAGGGGCACATTCAATCCCAGCATTAATAGGATAGGCACAAACTAGCAAGAGGCACTCACAGCTCGGCCTTCTCCTCTTCAGCCTCCTGTCAGGATAATCTCCATGTATTTGGCTATCAGAATTCCAATCTGGCCCTCTCTCAAGCCCCAATCCCCCTTTCAGTTAGGTACTCCCCTAATCACCTAAAAGAATCACTGTTCCCTTACAGCCAGCCAGTTCCTCCTTTTACTTCCTGGTTTCAATGGAGCAAGACACAGACAAATCTCTCTTAGTCTGTTTTCTCATCAAAGTAGGGGAGTTGTGCTTGTTAAATAAGTTCATAGCTAAACCAATAACACGTGTGCCAAGAACAGCTAAATAAATATGCTCTTGAAACAGCACTTGATTCAAAATATTTATCAAGCCCCTACTCTGTGCCAGGCACTGTGCCTGTTGCTGGGCCTCCTAAAATGTGCAGGCAAGAAATCTAATCCAGTGGGTGTGGTTATTCAAAAGATAAATTCCATTAGGAAAACCCTAAATCTATCAGCAATTAGAGGATGACTTGGAACCAAAATTTTACTGAGGAAGAGGAAACTTCTACAGATACATAAAAAGACATCAATCTCTGTAGTCATCAGGGAAGTGAAAAGTAAAATCGCAATTAAATAGCATTTCAAACCCACCAGACTGAATTAGTACCTGATGGGAATACCGGGCCAGCAGGTCCAAGTTTGCCAAACGATAAACCTGACCGAGCACGGAAGGAGTACAGACAGGTGCAACAGGCCTTGTAAATATTTTGCTAACCCAGGCGCAGAAAGGCTAGAGCAGGGACAGCAACTGGCCGCTCATGGGCTACATCTGGCCTGTTGCCACATTTTGTTTGCCCTCCGTGTTTACAAAATTGAACTAATTGCCGAAAGTTAAAAATCAAGTGATTTCACAACTTCCCTTGGAAAACAGTAAAATCTGGCAGCTCTTGACCCAGTCTCCATGGGGCAGCACGTGGCTGGAGCTGAGTGGCAGCTGAACCCTGCCTTTTACCATATCTGCACCACTGGCCCACCCTGTGCTGGGACTTCCATCCTCTCTGTAGCACTGGGAGCACTAAAGTGTGCTCTCCTAACCCCCTCCCCCCAATCGAAGATCAATGGGTCTACTCACAGGGATAAAATCCAGAGACTGCTGTTCCCAACTCTGCACCGAGGCCAGGAACTACAGCCAAACACAATTTCTTCAGCAAGATATTTGCATACTACTATCCCAATTCTTACAACCCTGCAGGAGACCGAGGCGCAGAGAAGTCAAGAAATTGCCCAATGAGTGGCAAGGTTGGAAAGCAACTCATGAATCTTGGATTTAGTTAATATTAAGCACATTCATATGCTTAAGCACCGGTGTTGTACGTGAACTAAATAATTTCTCACTTCAATCTATGAGATAAGAACAATTATTTCCATTTTACTTGTGAAAAAATGAAGGCACAGAAGTTAACGGCTTGTCTAAGGTCACACAGCTAGTAAGAAGCAGAACTGGGATTTGAACCCCATAGTTCATTGTCGAGCCTCAATCTCAGTGCATCATTGACAGGCCTTTGGAGCTTCTGCAGATCATGTCCACAGCTCCTGGACTCAACAATTCTGTCGTCACTAGTTCACAATTCAGTGCCACTCTTTCAATTCTTAAACATTTTGTTTGCCTTTAACACCAAAGTGGGAAACCAGAGACCATCCTGCAGTGTGTCTTCCACCCCATTCGACAACACACCAGGAGCACTTTCCCTATCAGCACGGTCCTCTCGTCTATGACATACTATAATTTCTTTAACTTCTCTCTCCTTAAAAGCATTTAGGTTGCCTCCAGTTTGCCCTTGTTTTATTAAAAAATTGATGGATCAAACACCTTTGTTCACCTAAATTTGTACACTTTAATTATTTAAGTATTTATTTCAAATGGTATCTTCCTAAATCTCTCAAAATTCACTTGCTTCTCCACTTCCTTAGCTGGGGCTCTCCTTCTCTCACCTAGATCACTAAAACCACCACCCCCTCTCCTTTCCCACGGAGCTGCCAGTTCAGAGAATTTCGAGCATGCAAATCTGACTACGGGTAAAACCCTCCCATGTTCTCCTGTGGCCGGTAGCCCTGGCTACAAATTAGAATCAGGGAGTTTTTAAAGATGATCCCAATTCACCAAGTCCCCACAGCCTGTGAGATGCAGAAGAAACTGGGTTGGGGTGTGGCCAGATTTCTAGTTTTGAAAAGTTCCCCCAAGTGATTCTAATGTGCAGCCAGGGTTGAGAACCACTGGTCTCCAGGATATAGAGTGCAGGTTCCTCTGTATGGTATTCAGGAACTCATTATCACTCAATCTTCCAGCAAATATTTACTGATCACCTGCTATGTACTAGACAACTTGCTGGCATGGAGGCTAAGTGAAGATAAATAACATTTAGGCCCCTCAGCCCTAACCAGTATGGCTTTGTGGATAGTGTCAGCCTGCAGACTCAAGGGTCCCAGGTTCGATTCCAGTCAAGGGCATGTACCTTGGTTGCAGGCACATACCCAGTGGGGAATGTGCAGGAGGCAGCTGATCGATGTTTCTAACTCTCTATCCCTCTACCTTCCTCTCTGTAAAAAAATGACATTTAGGCCCCGCATGAACTGTATGGAATAACAGGGTCATACTTAAGTCTTATTTCTGCCTCCTTCCACTTCATTGTAGTCCTATGACCTATCTGGGATTCCCCAAACTTTCACCGCTGTAACATCAGGGCCACTCTATCAGCCCAAAATTCTAGTCCTCAGCCTCCTGGCCTAGTTAAGACTCTGCTTGAGAACCACTTCCTCTGAGAAGTCTCTACTTAACCCAACCCCAGATCTGCGCAGATTATCCTCAGACCACCACTGGACCTACTGCTTTCATTGTTTGGCACCTCCATTAGACTGTGGGCTCCTGAAGGCAGGAACAGTGACTAAACCATTTCTGTATGCCCATGGAAGCATTGTTTAAAAACTCGATTCTTTTTTTCCTCTTTTTCTAGGTGATTCTAATTTTCAGCCAGGGCTGCAGGCCATAGGAGACCACGGGAGGGTTTTACCCAAAATCAGATTTGCATGCAGCTCTGTGGAAAAGAGTGGGGCTGAGTGCAGAGGGAGTGGTGGTTTTGGGTAAAAGGAGAGCCTCAGCTAAGGAAGTGGAGAAGCAAGTGGATTTTGAGATTTAGGAAGACACAATCAACTGGGATGAACTTGAATGAATGTGAATGAAACAGAGGAGAGTCTGGATAAGAGGTACTCACACAGGACAATACTTAATATTAGAGGCCCAGAGCACAAATCCATGCACTGTTGGGGTCCCTCGGCCTGACCTGAGCCCTCTCACAATACAGGACCTCTAGGGGGATGTTGGAGGCCCAATCCCCTCAGGTCAAGCTGAGGGACCCCACACCAATGAATGAATTTGTGCACCAGACCTCTAGTATGCATATAAGATCTTTGGTTAATCTCTTCCTGCTCTCCTCCTTATACCCTCTCTTCTGAGATTCATCAGTCTGTTCCATGTTTCCATGCCTGTGTGTTGAGCATCTGCCCCCTGGTAGTCAATGCACGTCATAGCCACCAGTCATATGGTCACTTAGGCTTTTATATATAGATGGACGAGCAAGGTATGACCAGATTGGAAACTAGTTAGAGGAGAATCACAGCTTTAGAAGCTTCATGAAGGTGCTGGATAGGAGGTTCAAAAACTCAAACTGTAACTGCCAGAGTCAGATGGATAAATACAGCATCAAAACCGAGTACACAGTTAATGGTAGCAGCCTGTTGTCCTCCTCCTCTGAAGACGTGACCTTGTGTGGTGGGAACAGATGCTCCATGTTCTAAGTGGGGAACTCACGTGTGGTATGGTGACTCTGGGTTAGGCTTACCCCTAATATTTTCAGGGATGGTGGGAGGAATGCAAATGGAGGCTCCACATGTCTAAATATCTAAATTAAAAGAAAAACATAAATGAATAAACAAAACAGAAACAGACTCATGGATACAGATAGTGGCCAGAGGGCGGCTGGGGGACTGGATGAAAATGTTATACATTCAAATAAACCATTAAATGTAGTTTCTATCCTGTTCTCCTACCTTGACAAATGTATCTTCATAACAACCTGGAAGGCCACACTGAATTTAGAATTCTGAGTTCTTGGATATGGGGTGGTATAAGGAAAATCAGCCCCTGACCAAACCCCTTTTCTCCCCCACCTGTGGAAGGCAGAATGCCTCCCCTCCCCCCAAGATGCCCACAGCCTAATCCCTAGACCACTCCGTAAGTGCTAAACTACACATTTTACTGCTCAAATGGTCCCAGCCTCTCTTCCCTGGTCCCTCCTGAGAGCACTGCTGTGTGCACCTCTAGGGGTGCAAAGGAACAGATGTTTGTGGGAATGAGTTTGGATTTGTATCAAACTTAACTTCACATTTCTGAAGTTAAGTCCAGAATGGGTCTCAGTGGGCTATAAATCCAGGTGTCATGGGGCTGTACTCCTTTTTGAAGGAAATTATTTGTCTTTTCCAGCTTCTAGAGGCCACCCATGTTCCTTAGCTCCTGGCCTCCTTCCTCCATCTTCAAAGCCAGTAATCCTATCACTCCAACCTCTGCTTCTAATTCTTCTCCCTCTTTCACTTATAAGGATC
>PVJN01030000.1:0-25968 GCA_004026805.1 Lasiurus borealis | reverse complement strand
AAAGACTAAAAATGGCGACAGATAAATACCTATCAATAATAACTTTAAATGTAAACAGATTAAATGCTCCAATCAAGGGACATAGGGTAATAGATTGGATAAAAAAACATGATTCACATATCTACTGTCTACAAGAAACCCACCTCAGGAAAAGAGATGCACACAGATTGAGGGTGAAGGGATGGAAGATGGTATTTCAAGCAAATGGAAATGAAAAAAAAAAAGCTGGGGTTGCAATACTCATATCTGACAAATTAGATCTCAAAGTGAAGGACATAAGAAGACATAAAGAAGGCCACTTCATAATACTAAAGGGAACAATCCAACAAAGAGAAATAACTCTGGTAAACATATACGCACCCAATATAGGAGCACCTAAATACATAAAAAAAACTCCTGGAGGATATTAAGGGAGAGATTGACAGCAATACAATCATAGTAGGAGACTTTAATACCCCACTGTCACCACTAGACAAATCCTCTAAAAAAAAAATCAGCAAAGAAACATCAATCCTAAATGACGAACTAGACCAGATAGAATTAATAGAAATCTTCAGAACATATATCCCAAAGCCTCAGAATATACATTCCTCTCCAGTGCACATGGGTCATTTTCAAAGATAGATCATATGTTGGGTCATAAGAAAAGTCTCTTCAAATTCAAGAAGATAGAAATCATATCAAGTATTTTCTCAGTGGCATAAAACTGGAAATCAACTATAATAAGAACAATAGAAAGAAATCAAACACATGGAGAGTAAACAGCATGCTATTAAACAATGACTGGGTAACCAGAGAGATCAAGGAAGATAATAAAAAACATCATGGCAAGAAATGACAATGACAACACAACAATACAAAATTTATGGGAAACAGTGAAAGCAGTCTTGAGAGGGAAGTTCATAGCCCTACAAACCTACTGCAAAAAAACAGGAAACAATGGTAATAAATTACCTAACCCTACAACTCAAAGAGCTAGAACGAGAGCAACAAGAAAAGCCCAATGTAAGCAGAGGGAAGGAAATAGTGAAGATCAGAGCGGAGATAAGCAACTTGGAGATCAAAGAAACAATTCAAAAGATCAACAAAATCAAGAGCTGTTTCTTTGAAAGGATAAACAAGATTGATGGACCTCTAGCCAGGCTCACCAAGAAGCAAAGAGAGAAGACCCAAATAAACAAAATAAGAAATGAAAGAGGAGAAATAACAACAGACCCTGCAGAAATACAAAGGATTGTTAAAAAAAAAAAATACTATTAAAAAAAATACTATGAACAACTCTATTCCAACAAATTGGACAACCTGCAAGAAATGGACATTTTCCTAGAAAAATATAACCTTCCAAAAACTCAACAAGGAGGAATCTAAACATCTTAATAGTCCAATAACTATGGAAGAAATTGAAGCAGTCATCAAAAAGCTTCTAGCAAATAAAAGCCCAGGACCAGATGGCTACACAGGAAAGTTTTACCAAACATTCAAGGACGAATTAAAACCTATCATCCTCAGACTATGCAAAAACATTCAAGAAGAAGCAACACTTCCAAACACCTTCTATGAAGCCAGCATCACCCTAATACCAAAACCAGATAAAGACAACATAATGAAAAAGAATTATAGGCAATATCTCTCATGAACATAAATGCCAAAATCCTCAACAAAATTCTAGCAAATGGGATTCAGCAGTACATCAGAAAAATCATACACCATGACCAAGTAGGATTCATCCCAGGAATGCAAGGATGGTACAATATCTGCAAAACAAAAAACGTGACACATCATACAAACAAACTGAGAGATAAAAATCACATAGTCATATCAATTGATGCAGAAAAAGCATTTGACAAAATCCAACACCCTTTCTTGATAAAAACTCTCAGCAAAGTGGCAATAGAAGGAACATACCTCAACATCATAAAGGCCATATATGATAAACCCACAGCTAACATCATACTCAATGGGCAAAAATTAAAACCACTTCCCCTAAGAACAGGAACAAGACAGGGATGCCCACTCTCACCTCTCCTGTTTGACATAGTACTGGAAGTAGTAGCCATTGCAATTAGACAAGAAGAAGAAATAAAAGGCATCCAAATTGGAAAAGAAGAAGTAAAGCTGTCCTTATTTGTAGATGACATGATACTATATGTAAAAAGGACTCCATTCCAAAACTAATTGACTTAATTAATGAATTTGGCAATGTAGCAGGATACAAAATTAATGCTAAGAAGTCTGTGGCATTTCTATACACTAATAGTGAAATTACAGAAAGAGAGACTAAAGAAGCAATCCCATTTACCATCGCACCAAAAAAAATTAAGATACCTAGGAATAAACCTAACTAAAGTGGTAAAAGACCTATATGCAGAAAACTACAGGACACTGAAAAAAGAGATAGAGGAAGATGTTAACAGATGGAAGAGCATACCATGCTCATGGATTGGGAGAATCAACATCATTAAAATGTCCATACTACCCAAAGCAATCTATAGATTCAATGCATTACCCATTAAAATACCAACGACATATTTCACAGACTTAGAAAGAATTCTTCATAGATTCATCTGGAACAAAAAAAGAGCACGAATAGCCACAGCAATCCTGAGAAAGAAGAATAAAGTAGGTGGGATCTCAATACCAGATTTCAAGCTATATTACTAAGCAACTATTCTCAAAACAACCTGGTAGTGGCACAAGAACAGACATATAGACCAATGGAATAGAATAGAGAACCCAGATATCCACCCAAACCACTATGCTCAACTAATATTTGACAAAGGAGGCATGAACATACAATCGAGCCAAGATAGCCTCTTCAATAAATGATGTTGGGAAAATTGGATGGATACATGCAAAAAAATGAAACTGGACCACCATCTTACACCAAATACAAAAATAAATTCAAAATGGATACAGGACTTAAGCATTAGAAGGGAAACCATAAAAATACTAGTGGAATCCACAGGCAGCACAGTCTCAGATATATGCCGAAAGAACTTCTTCACTGATACTGCTCCAAAGGAAATTGAAGCTAAAGAAAAAATAAACAAATGGGACTACATCAAAATAAAAAGCTTTTGCATCAACAAAACAACAAGAAAGACCACTGTATGAGAGAACATGTTTGCAAATGTTATCACTGATAAAGGTTTAATCTCCAAAATCTACAGCCAACTTATACAACTTAATAAAAGGAAGATAAACGATCCAATAAAAAAAGGGGGGGGGGAGGGCAACGGACCTAAATAGAACCTTTTCAAAAGATGACAGAAGGAAGGCCAAGAGACTCATGAAAACATGTTCAAATTCATTAATCATCTGAGAGATGCAAATCAAAATGACAATGTGATACCATCTTACACTGGTCAGAATGGCAATCATCAACAAATCAACAAACGACAAGTGTTGGTGAGAATGCGGAGGAAAAATGAACCCTTGTGCACTGTTGGTGGGAATGCAGACTGGTGCAGCCACTGTGGAGAACAGTATGGAGTTTCCTCAAAAAACTAAAAATGGAACTCCCATTTGACCCTGTAATCCCACTCTTAGGAATTTATCCTAAGAAATCACAAACACCAAACAGAAAGGATTTATGCACCCCTATGTTCATAGCAGCACAATTTACAATAGCTACAATTTGGAAACAGCCTAGGTGCCCGTCAGCAGATAAGTGGATCAGAAAACTGTGGTACATCTACACAATGGAATTCTATGCTGCCATTAAAAAGAAGGAATTCTTACCATTTGCAGCAACCTGGTTGGAACTAGAGAGCCTTATGCTTAGTGAAATAAGCCAGTCAATGAAGGAGAAGCATCACATGATATCACTCATTTGTGGATAATAGAACATTTTAAACTGATGAACAAAAGGATAGATACAGAGGCAGTAAAGCATCAGACTGTGAAATTACAGCAGGAAGATTAAGGTTAGGTGAGGTAGATAAGAGATCAATCAAAGGACTTGTATGCATGCATATAAGCATAACCAATGAACATAGACACTGGGGGATTGGGGTATGCCTGGGAGGGAGGGGGAGCAATGGGGAGATATGTATTAAAAATTAATTTTAAAAAATTAAATAAATAAATAAATAAATAAATAAATAAAAATGTATTAGTACACAAAAAGAGTGATAGGCAAATTAACCATCACTCTGCTACACCCACAAGCCACGCCTGCCAGTCACGCCCACCAGCCAATCAGGAGTAAGTCTGCAAGGTAACCCAAACCAAGATGGCTGCTGCCACAGAGCAAGTAGAAGGGGGGCTTGCGTTTCCCCCTGCAATGGAGGAAGCCAAGCTTTCCACACACCCTTGCAGGCCCAGGCCTTTGCTCCAGGCTAAAAAGTTTCAATTATGAAAGATGAATAAATCCCAACAGAAATGGCTGCTGCCGTTTCAATTGTAGGAGATAAATAAATCCCAGATACCAGGGCCTCTGCTTAGGTCACTAGGGGGAGCGGGGAGGTGTGGCCACCTTGGAAACCACCACAGGCCCCTCGGCCAGGCCATCCCATGCCCCAAGGGAAACCCAACCCTGATCCAGGACACACTTCAGGGCAAACCAGCCAGCCCCCACCCATGCACCAGGCCTCTATCCTATTTAATAAAAAAGTAATATGCAGATTGATCATCACTCCAACACACAAGATAGCTGCCCCCATGTGGTCAAAGATCCTACCCCATATGGACACAAGATGGCCACTACCAGATGGCCAACAGGGGAAGGCAGTGGGGAGGAACCAGGCCTGTAAGGGATGGCAGTTGTGGGTAATCATGCCAGCAGGGGAGAGCAATTGGGAGGGACCAGGATGGCAAGGAAGGGCAGTTGGGGCCCATCAAGCCTGCAGTGGAGGGCAGTTAAGGATGACCAGGCCAGCAGAGGAGGGGTATTGGAGGTGACTGGGCCTGGAGGGCAGTTTGGTGGGGAGGGGGGGAACTAGGCCTGCAGGAGAGGACAGTTAGGGGTGACCATGCCAGCAGGGGAAGGCAGTTAGGGCAAACAGGCTGGCAAGGCAGCAGTTAGGCATCAATCAGGCTGGCAGGAAGTGGTTAGAGGGTGATCAGGCTGGCAGGCAGAACTGGTTAGGGGCAATCAGGAAGGAAGGCAGGTGAGCAGTTGGGAGCCAGCAGTCCTGGATTGCGAGAGGGATGTCTGACTCCTGTTTAGGCCCAATCGGAATCAAGCCTAAACGGGCTGTTGGACATTCCTCGAGAGGTCCCAGATTTGAGAGAATATAGCCTGGGCTGAGGGACACATCCTCTCCTCCCCCCCCCCCCCATGCATGAACTTTGTGCACTGGGCCTCTAGTATATATATAAAACCCTAACAGCAGAACAAATGAGCAACTGGTTGCTATGACATGTGCTGGCCACCTGGGGGTTCACATGGACATGGCAGGAGTTGGCAGCAGATGGCAGAGCACAGAACATGGTGGCCATCAGCTGCAGAGGAATGGTGAAACAGGTGAGTGGAGGTGCCATACCAAGGTGGGGTGCCAGTTGCAGTCATTAGGGTGAGCCTCTGTTGGTTACTGAAAATTTTTTGCTCCTGTCTTGCCTGGTGCTCACACCTGCTGCCACTGCCAGCCCCATTCACACCCGTTGCCAGCACTGGAGCCACCACTCGCACCTGCTGCTAGTGCCCAGCACAAGCCCTAATCACTTGGCACCATCAGTGAGTACAAGTGGCAGCTGCAGGCCCTGATTGCCCCTCAGGGTTTCTCCACTTCCCCCTTCTCCTGAGGGGAAATCAGGGCAGCAGCCACTGTTCACACCTGTTGCTGGTGCTGGCCCCACTCCCATCTACTCCTGGTGCCAGTCCCAATCACTCCATACTACCATCCGTGAGTGTGAGCAGGGCCAGCACTATCAGCACATGGGAATGATGGCAGTGAGAGCAGAGCTGTCAATAGAGGCAGAGAGGGGACCAGGGACCATGGTGGGAGAGGCCAGGTAGGGGCATGGAGGATGAGCTGGGACCCCTCTCATGCTCACCACAGCCTTTTCAGCCCACAGCTCCATTCAAGATGCATGAGTTCATTCACTGGGCCCCTAGCCTAATAAGAAGATTACAAAAAAACAATTCAATTTATAATAGCATCAAAAATCCTGTCTAATAAAGAGGGAATATGCTGTTATGCCCTCACAAAGATGATGGCACCCACAGCCAATAAAGAGGGAATATGCTAATTGACCATCATGCCCTCAAAGATGGTGGTGCTCACAGTCACAAGATGGTGAAACCCAGTCCCCTCAGCTCCACCAAGGTGAGTCTGGCTGCTTCACACACCTGCCTCCAGAGTTCCCCAAGTTCCTCAGCCCCCCAGCTGCCCCGGGCTGACCCAAGGACCAGGCAAGCCTCTAATGGTGGCTGCTTAGCTGCCCAGGGCTGGCCGGAGGCACAGGCAAACCTCAGATGGTAGCTGCCCAGCCTCCCAGGGCTGCCCAAGGCTCAGGTAAGCAGGGCCAGCCAAGGTTTGCACTGTTGCCAGTAGCAGCAGCAGAAATGTAATGGGGGCATCACTTTCCCCCGATCACCGAGTCGCCTTTCATCCCTTAAGGCTCCTGGACTGTGAGAGGGGGCAAGCCGGGCTGAGGGATCCCCCCTACAGTGCATGAAATTTTATGCACCAGATCTCTAGTAATAAAATAGTTAAGGATTAAGTTGACAAAGAAAGTGAAAGAAGTATACTATGAAAACTACAAAATATTGCTGAAAGAAACTAAAGACATAAATAAGTGGAAATATCCCATATTCATGATTGGAAAACTTAATATTGCTAAAATGTCAATACTAACCAAAGCAATATAAAGTTTCCATGTAATCGCTATCAATATCTCAATTACTTTTTTTGCAAAATCCATTCTAAAATTCACATGGAATCTCAAGGGATACTAAATAACCAAAACAATCTTGAAAAATAAGAACAAAACTGGAGAACTCACACTTTCTGGTTTCAAAACTTTCTATAAAATTATAGTAATCAAAATAGTCTAGTACTGACATAAACCAACATGTGGGAGAATAGGATAGAATAGAATAGAATAGAATAGAATAGAATAGAATAGAATAGAATAGAATAGAATAGAATAGAATAGAATGCCCAGAAATAAACCTTTGCATGTGTGGTCAAGTACTTTTTGACAAGGGTTCCCAGACCAATGGGGAAAAGGTAAAAGTTTCAACAAATTATAGAAAAACTGGATATCTACATGCAAAAGTTGAACCTTATCTAATATTATGTACAAAGATTAAGTCAAAATGGACCAAAGACCTAAATGTAAGACCTAAAACTATAACTCTTAAAAGAAAACATAAGGCAAAATCTTCATGACATTGGGTTTGGCAATAATTTCTTGGGTGTGATACCAACACAAGTAACTCTTCCCCCCTAAGAAATACAAGTTGGACTTCATAAAAATGCTAAAATTTTGTACATGTAAATACAATCCACATAATGGAAGGAAAATATTTGCAACTTATATATCTGATTTTTAAAAAAAAATTCATTTCCAGAATATGTTAGTGAACTCCTAAAACTCAACAACAAAACGACAAACACTAAAATTCAAAAATAGGCAAAGAGCTTGAATTTCTCCAAATATATATATATATGAATGGCCAATAAGCACATGAAAATATGTTTAGCATCATTAATCATTATAGAAATGCAAATCAAAACTACCATGAGCTGAAACCGGTTTGGCTCGGTGGATAGAGCATCGGTCTTCAGACTGAAAGGTCTGAAGTTCGATTCCGGTCAAGGGCATGTACCTGGGTTTCGGGCACATCCCCAATAGGGCGTGTGCAGGAGGCAGCTGATCGATGTTTCTCTCTCATAGATGTTTCTGACTTTCTATCCCTCTCCTTTCCTTTCTGTAAAAAAGTCAATAAAATATATTTTTTTTAAAAAACTACCATGAGATATCACCTCACACTCATTAGGATATATACTATTAAAAAAAAAACAACACACAGAAAACAAGTATTGGTGTGGATGTGAAGAAATTGGAGCCCTTGCACACTATTGGTAGAAATGTAAAATGATATAATTTCTGTTCAAAAAATATACCAGTTCCTTAAAAAATTAAAAATAGAACTACCATATGATCCAGCAATTCCACTTCCTGGCATATACCCAAAAGAATTGAAAGCAAAAACATAAACAGATATTGTACGCTCATGTTCATAGCAGCATTATTCACAATAGCTAAAATGCATGAGCAACCCAGGTGTTCATCCTACCTGTTAAAAGAGTAAGATGCAAATTGACCGTGCCTCCACTATATCCACAAGCCATGCCAATCAGGAGCAAGTATGCACATTAACCCAACCAAGATGGCTACGGCCATAGGAGGGAGGCTAGGGTTGCCCCCAGTGATGGAGGAAGCCATGCTTTCTGCACACCCTGGCCAGCCCAGACCTCAGCTTAAAGCAACAAAGTTTCAATGGCTGCCACCACAGAGCAGGCAGAAGGCTTGGCTCTTCTCCAAGCTACAAAGTTTCAATTGTAGAAGATAAATAAATCCCAGATACCAGGGCCTCTGCTTGGGTCATAGAGGGGCGTGATCAGCCTGCAAACCACCACAGGCCCATTACTCAGGCCACCCCATGCCCCAAGGGACACCCTGATCCAGGACACCCTTCAAGGCAAACTAGCTAGCCCCCACCCACGCACCAGGCCTCTATTCTATCTAATAAAAGAGTAATAAGCAGATTAACCATCACTCCAACACACAAGATGACTGCCCCCACGTAGTCAATGATCCTGGCCCCCATGTGGACACAAGATGGCCACCACCAGATGGCCAGTAGGGGAGGGCCTGCAAGGAGGGAAATTGGGAGTGATCAAGCCTGCAGGGGATGGCAGTTAGGGGTGATCAGGCCCACAGGGAAGTGCAGTTAGGGGCAAACAGGTTGGCAGGTGAACAGTTAGGCATTAATCAAGCTGGAGGAAATAGTTAGGGGGTGATCAAACTGGCAGGTAGAAGCGGTTAGGGGCAGTCAGGAAGGCAGGCAGGTGAGCAGCTGGGAGCCAGCAGTCCTGGATTGTGAGGATCGGGCCTAAACGGGCAGTTGGACATCTCTCAAAGGGTCCCAGATTGGAGAGGGAGCAGATTGGGCTGAAGGACACTCCCCCTCCCTGTGCATGAATTTCCTGCACCAGGTCTCTAGTTAATAGATAAATGGATAAGCAAAATGTGATATATATATTCAATGGAATACTACTCAGCCTTAAAAATGGAGGAAAATCTGCAATATGCCACAACATGGATAGACCTTGCAAAAACTATAATAAGTCCAATAAGCCAGTCACAAAAATGGTATGTTTCCATTTATATGAAGTACCTAGATTCATACATACAGAAAATAGAAGGATTATTGCCAGGGGATAGAGGCATAGGGGGATGGGGAGTTAGTGTTTAATGGCTACAGAGGTTCAGTTTGGGGAGATGAAAAAGTGCTGGAGTTGGATGATAATGGTTGCACAACAATGTGAATGTACTTAATGCCATTGAACTGTACAACTAAAAGTTG
The DNA here is from genome assembly GCA_004026805.1 of Lasiurus borealis. Classification (NCBI taxonomy): domain Eukaryota; kingdom Metazoa; phylum Chordata; class Mammalia; order Chiroptera; family Vespertilionidae; genus Lasiurus; species Lasiurus borealis. The sequence continues at coordinate 16,427 of PVJN01030000.1, read as the reverse complement.
AGCCAACAAACATAAGTAGTAAATTTTATGTTTATATACTTTACCACAATAAAAGTGTCATCTAACTTAACTATCTGGTTTTATATATGAAGACAAAGGATTCCCATAAGTGACCAAGCAGAGAGGCACAGTTGGCTGGTGATGGAGACCAGATGGAACTCCTGAGACCTAACTCCAACCTCAGAACCCTGATGCTGCGCTGATCTGGAATGTGAGAAATTACATGGTGAAGAGAGAAGTGGAAGCCTAGATTCTGAGGTAGAGTTCTGCCAGGACTAGCTGTGAAACTTTAGACAAAACCTTGACTTTCCTGGGATTTGTACTCTTGCCAGTAAAATGTGGAGATTTACAACATTCTGATCAGTAAAATAAGGAGAATGCCTTCCAAACTACTTTGCTTGGAATATTGGTCTCAAGAGATATCTGGGGAGAAAAGGAGGATATGCTTTTGTAGTCAAATATTAAGGAAATGCTGTAGAGTGTATCTCCTTCTTGGAAAGTTGCGAAGCACATCCTCATGTTAAAGTCTCTGAAAAGTTCTGGAGTAAAGAAATATGTTCATGGTTTTTTACCCAATTATCTTATTTGGGGCTCCCCAAGCAGATGCTGAGACAAGGATTTGAAGACAAGTAGTTGACGTGGGAAGGGAAGGGAAACATGATAAGGGAATTGGGAAGCAAGATAGGGAAGGGAAGGCAGCTGGGAAGGGTGCATTATTAAGCCAGCTGCCAAGGCACACAGCTGATGCTTAATCCACTGGGGAAATTGCAAGAACCAGTGTGGAGCACAGGCCTTAGTTATCCCAACTGAGCGGCCAGATTACTGGGATATGTAGCATACATCCACTCTCACCTGTTATCATTTAAGGACTATTCAGGGTGGGAGTCTGGCCCCCGACCCCCTTGATTTGTTATGTAAGGACAGACCGGCTCTCCATGGCTTCAGGAAGGGTCTTCACCAAAGTGATTACAGACACAGGCTGCCAGGAATCCATCTCTGTGCTGAAGTGGGGCACCAGCAGCATCTGCTACATCATTTATTTAGCAAGTTTACATAACCATGGGATGCCTCCTCCCTTATTTATAAATGCCTAAAAATATCCTGCCAAATTTTGGGAATTAGACAATCTCTAAGATTCCTTCTTGTTTCAATATACTTTGATTTTAAGCCACTTAAAATGACATATGATAATACACTGGGAAAAGACAGTCTCCTCAGTAAGTGGTGCTGGGAAACTGGACAGCTGCATGCAAAGAATGAAGCTAGACCATTATCTTTCACCAGGCTCAAAATTTACTCCAAGTGGATTAAAGACTTGAATATAAGACCTGCAACCAGAAAATTCTGAGAAGAGAACATAGTTAGTAAGCTCCTTGACAGTGATCTAAGGATTTTGGGGTTTTGGTTTTATTTTTTTATATGACTCCATAGGCAAGGGAAACAAATGAGAGAGACCTCAGCAAACTTTAAAAAGCTTCTGCATAGCATAGGAAACCATCAACAAAATGAAAAGTCAGCCTACTAAGTGAGAAAAGATATTTGCAAATCATACATTTGATAAGGTGTTAATAACCAAAATATTTAAAGAACTCACACAACTCAACAACATAATAACAAACAACCCAATTAAAAACGACAGAGGACCTGAATAAATATTTTTTCAAAGAACACATACAGATGACCAATAAGCACATGGCAAGATGCTTAACAACTCTCATTGTCAGGAAAATGCGAATCAAAACCACAATGAGATACCACCTAACACTAGTCAGAAAGACTATTATCAAAAAGTCAAGCTAAGACAAGCTAGTGAGAATGTGGAGAAAAGGGACCCATAGACCACTGGTGGGAATGTTAACTGTTGCCACCACTGTGGAAACCATTATGAAGATTCATCAAAAACATAAGACTAGAGTTACCGTACAACTGGCTCTCCCACTTCTAGGTATTGATCCTAAGAATACAGAGACTCTAATTTGAAAAGATATTTGCATCCTTATGTGTTGCAGCATTATTTATAATAGCTAAAATATCAAAACAACTTAAATTCCCTTCTATGGATGAATGGATAAAGAAAATGAGATAAATATATCACATTTTCTTTCCTGTGTGTGTATATGTGTGTGTATAAATTACTACTCAACCTTTAAAATTAAGAAAATCTTGCCCTAGCCGGTTTCACTCAGTGGATAGAGAGCATCAGCCTGCAGACTGAAGGGTCCCAGATTCGATTCCCATCAAGGGCACATGCCTAGGTTGTGGGCTTGATCCCCAGTAGAGGACATGTAAGAGGCAGCCAATCAATGATTCTCTGTCCTCATTGACATTTCTATCTCTCTTCCTCTCTCCTTGCTTCTCTGAAATCAATAAAGATTTATTTTTTAAAAAATAAAGAAAATCTTATCATTTATAAAATCATGGACGGACCCTCAGTTTTTTATACTAAATAAACTAAGTTAGAAGAAAGACAAACACTGCATGATTTCACTATATGTGGAATCTAAAAAACAAACACACATACACAAAATAATACAAAAACAAATTAATAGATACATAGAACAGATTGGTGATTACCAGAGGGGAAGGGGACTAGACAGAGGGTGAAATGGGAGAAGAAGATCAATTGTATGATAATGGTGGTAACTAGACTTACAGTGGTGATATAAATATCTATACTAATAAAAGGGTAATATACTAATTAGACTGGACATCTTCCAGACGCCCTTCCTGACAAAGCTAGGAACGTGGCCAGCCTGCAAACTGTCCACAGCCCAATCCCTGAGGCTAACTCCACCCCCAACAAGGACCTCCCTCCCCCCCCCTTGCCCTGATTAGGGTGTGCAAATCACCCCGGGCCCCTTGCCAAGGCTGGCCCTGCCCCCTCCCCAGTGGGGACCCGCACCCTGATTCTGGGTCCCTTTCAGGGCAGGCCAGCTGGCCCCTACCCATGCACCAGGCCTCTATCTTATATAATAAAAGGATAATAGGCAAATTGACACTAGCAGCAGAATGACCAGAACAACTGCTGGACCAGTCACTATGAGGCACACTGACCACCTCTTAATCCCTTTCTCCAGCCGGCAGGCTCCCATCACCGATGGCAAATGGGGAACTAGCAGTGGGTGGCAGCAGAGGGTGGAGCCTGCTGTAGGCAGCTGAGGAAGATGGCCCTGATCACAAGCCAGGCCTAAAGAGTGTACCCATGCACTAATTTTGTGCTCCGGATCTCTAGTCAAATTATAATGTTGCCAAAACCGGTTTGGCTCAGTGGATAGAGCATCGGCCTGTGGACTAAAAGGTCCCAGGTTCGATTCTTGTCAAGGACATGTACCTTGGTTGCGGGCACATCCCCAGTAGGGGTTGTGCAGGAGGCAGCTGATTGATGTTTCTCTCTCATCGATGTTTCTAGCTCTCTGTCCCTCTCCCTTACTCTCTGTGAAAAATCAATAAAATACATATTTTTAAAAATTATAATGTTGTACATCTGAAATATATATAATGTTGTATACCAATTTTACCCAAAAATGATGAAAAGTTTCTGTTTAAAAATAAAGTAACTAAAACAAATTTACAATGCCTCTTCAGGGCTGAATTACCATTCTATTTCTAAGCCTTAACCCTAATCTCAATTGTAGGCAAGGCTGACCTCCTGCCAGAGCCAGTGTAGAGACACACTCTGTCCAGACTTGGCAAGTGGAAAACCTGAGACGCTCTCTGCTCCTGTCCTTGTCATCCCTCAGATCCATGCCTGTCGATTTCTTCCCGAAGATGAATGGAGAAAGGTGAACAGCAGTCTCCTCTTTAAACACAACCAGGCCTTTAAAACAGAGAGTTCCCTTCCAAGTTCCCAAGTTTGTCTATTTGATTTTACTATTTACAATAGCAAATTAACGATCTGAGATACTGGTATGTTCTTCTGTTCAAAATTAGAACTCTTGTCTGAACCTGTGGAAAATTTGAGGTCAGAGACCAGTACTCAGGTCAAATGCCAAAATTATTTGTAAGGAAGAAAGGGAAGGACAAAGCCTTCACCAAGAAACTTGGCCAGCCCTCCAGGAAACGGGCTGTCTTTCATGAAGCTCACTGATGAGTAGGGACCTCATCCACCCACTGCTGTCTCCTCTCACAGCCAGCAGGATGAAGGCTTGCTTTAGGTGGAAGAATTACACTGGCCTTGATCCAAGCCTCCTCAATCTCTTTAGGTGACAAGTCTTAAAAAGAAATCAAGGCCCAGAAAGAGTGAGAGGCTTGCTATTTTTTCCTCACCTTCAGAGGCTTTACTGCTTCTAGGATTTATCTTGAAGTTCCATTTTCAATCTCTTTCTCCCTGAACAAACCTATCAGTAATGGTCCAACTGTTTACTGAACTCTGTTTACAAAATGCGAGTATATGTCATCCAGCCAAACACATTAAAACCTTAAAGAAATTTAAGGATCTTCATGTGAGGCAACACACCAGCCTATTTCTAAATACCAAATGCCAAGGAGAAGTCACTACAAGTCGGTTCAGCCAATAGCCTGGTGCTGCGTTGAGTACTGAGAGAGCAGACGGAATACTGCGGGATTGCTATTTTTCTAAGCAAAAAAGGGCCAGCTATCAGCAATTATCAACCTCATAAAGAAATAAGTGACACAAACCCTGGGTTTAAGGAATTCCTGGTTCAGTAGGAAGATGAATATGTTAAGCAACCAAGATTGAAACAAGGACTTAAAAAAAGTATAAGCAATGTGCTGAGGTACTGACATGGAGATGCCCTAAGGAGGTAAATTTTTTGCCTTTTGTAAAAAAAAAAAAAATCAAATATTACAAAAGTATTGAAAAAGGAAAAAGTCCCTTATAATCTTACCCTTCAAAGGTGACTTATGTTATCAATACATAAGTATATTTCTAAACTTTTCCTATGCCTGTGTTTTTATTTTATTTTTTAATATTTAAGGAAATTTATTCATACAATCCATATGATTTACAACCTTTCCCCCCACCGCCGACTTAACCATATATCGTGACTGTCATTCTGTGCTATACCAATGTCATTTTCTTCAACCTACTCCATTGTGAGGACATCATAATTTCTTTCACTCTCCCCTATGAATGAGCATGTAGGTTGTTTCCACTTCTTGGCATTTCAGAGTTGTCGTGAACATCCTTGACATTATATCTTTGATTCCTCATTAAATCTTTTTCTAGTTTAAAAATATAAAAGTAAAATTGCTAAGTCCAAAGATACAATTTGCATCTAACAAACGTTGTCAGATTAGAGAGGGAATTTTAAATTGACCTTGAGATCAGGGAGAAGAGGGGAATGGGTTTTCAGACTTAGTGCATGAGAAAGAATGGAGCTGTAGGAGTAAGCAGCAAGCTGATTCCTGTGACCTACACTTGAGGACAGAGGCAGATGAGGCCAAAAATGTAGTTTGGAAGCTGATTGCATTTGGAAGACCCAGGCAGCCACCAGTCCTCATTGCATCTGCTTCCATCCCTGTGTTTTTCCCTCAAACTCATACCCATTCTGAGGACAATATGTGAGGCTATGGCCCTTTGTGATGTAGTTCTCCATTCATGAGGAGGAGCCCATGCCAATTCTTCTACCTAATCCTGAACCACCATCCCCAGAGGACTGGCTCTTGGCTATCCAGCCTACAACAGAAGGCGAGGGCTTGTCTACCTTTACAACGCTCACTTCCAGTATGATATTAGGCAAACCATCTCCCTCCTCATGCCTTGACTGATAGGTGGGATAAGGATAGCACCACACTCCACAGTGTTGCCATGAGGATGAAATGAGGTTGCACCTATAAAGCCTTCAGAAGGGGGCCTGGTGCCTACAAGTGCTCCAGGATATTCAGTTCATGTGACTGTTACTATTCTGTGGCAGGCCATCCTCAGCCTCTTTCTTTTTCAGACAGTGTTCAACACCTTTCATTGTGAGGTAAAGGGGAGAGCATGGGCTTCAGAATCCAGTGGCCTCAAATGTAAAATATAGATAATACTCTACCTTCAGGGTTGTTGTGGAATGCAAGATGAGGTATGTGAAGCCATTGCACCAGATGGAACTCAATAGCTTTTCACTATTAATATTACTATTGCCAATGTTATCGGGAATGCTCCTTTGCCAATACACCTGCATCCATGTTCAAAGAGCATGAATTCCCTGAGCCTCTCTGGGGCAGCGGACAGAACCAAAGTCTGTAATGATGATGACGATCAAGCAACACAGCCAGCTGTGCTTCAGGTGGACAAGAGCAGTCTGAAAATCCAGGAGTCAGTGATGGGACAGAAGTGGAGGTAGTAGAGGTACAATGATTACTTTCTATGTGTTGACTTGACTGGGCTAAGGTATACTCAGATGGCTGGTAATGCATTATTTTGGGGTGTGGAATGAGAGAGATGTTTCTGGAAGGATCGGCATCTTGAATTTCTTCAATGCGGGTGGGCATCACCCAATCCTCTGAGAGCTTGACTGGAACAAAAAGGCTAAAATAGTGACTTTGCTCCCTCTGCTTGAGCTGAGACAGCTTCTTCTACTTGCCTTTGGACTCAGATCAGGGCTCTTGGGCCTTTGGAATTGGACTCATTCCCCTAGCTCTCCTGGTCCTCCAGCCTGCAGAGGCCACATCATAGGACTCCTGGGCCTCCATTCTCTCATAAGCCAATTCCTATAATAAATATCCTCTTGACCTTTCCATATCTATATATCTATATTACTTTGATTCTTTTCTCTGGAGAACCTAATACTAAAGTAGAGGCAATGGAAACAGAGTTAACAGATAAGATATTGAGAGAGAAAGGAATGCCCTCAAACGCAGAGAATGTGAGACAAAAGTGTGATGAGAGCAGCAGATTGGGAAGCCTGAGCCCTGGGCTATTCAAGAGCTTTCCAAATATGTGGGCACAAAAGATTTAGAGGGAATTAACTTCCATGTCTCCATTTCTATGAAAATTCTGTCTGAGAATGAACCTGCCTAAGAATATGTCTGTGGCCAAGTGTTTTGGAGATTTCCCCTCCCCATCTCCTTTTCACAATAATCTACCTCTTATTGTTTTGTTGTTGCTATTGTTGTTGTTGTTAACCATTCCCTAAGTGCATATGTTTTTTATATTGGAGCACAATCTTACCTCTAGGGGAGTCTTACATGACTCCTATTGGGAGAGCAAGGGAAGAATCGTCTCTGTAAATGCCAAGAAACCAGAAGAGGCTCTCGGACATCCTCTGCGGTGAAAAACAGATCAGGGTTTTTGTTACACTTAGTCTGATCAGTGTATCCAAAGGGAATCCAACACATGATGGGCTGTATTTTGTAATCGATAAGAAGTTGTCAAAAATGATTTTTAGGAGAGAATCCAAGATGGCAGATAGGTAAACACCTACACTGCTGCCTCGCACAACAATTTCAAAACTACAACTAAAAGACAGAACAGACATATCCAGAACCACAGGAAAGCTGGCTGAGTGGAAATTCTACAACTAGAGGGAAAGAGAGGGGCTCACGGAGACCCAGAGAAGCTGCAAAAAGCTGAGGTATAGAGACACGCGCGTGGAGAGCAATTGCCAGAGTATCTGGCTGGTTTTCTCTGGCAGGAGGGAAATGGAGACTCTCAAAGGTATTGAACTCCTTATCCTATGACACTAAACCCCAGATCCAGCCGAAACTCATACAGGGGGAGTTTGGACTGTGGAAAGGGAGAGGTGCATGGAAATTTAGGGGAGTCGCAAAAGATCAGAGGACTGGTGGCGTGCACGGCACTGCAGAGGACAGAAATGCTGATTGTGCCACTGGCTTTCGCCAGTGGGCAGGAGACAGACCCTCCCAACTGTGCCACTTCTGACTCCACTAAGCCCCTGTTTCGGGTGAAACCCTGGGGAACTAGACTCATGTGGTCCTGGAGCGCAGGCGAGTTGGAAAGGCAGGGGTCTAGAGGCACTGTGGGTGCACACAAGGACCACTCCAGCAATTACCCAGTCTCGTGAGATTCAGGGGCTGTGGCAGGCGGGGCCTACTGGAAGGCAAGGCAGTCCCTTAAGCCCTGAGACTCCACCCATCCCAAGCTCAATAGAGAGGCTTCTGCAGTTTTGCAAGTCTGCTATTGTAAGGCTGCATCCAACACAGAAGTTCTCCTGGCATAGTGAAAATGACGAGACAAGGGAAGGGATCACAAACAAAAGAAATGGAGGAAAACAAATGACTGGATATAGAGTTCAAAACCATGCTTATGAGGTTTTTCAAGAATATCCTAGAAAAGTTGGATAAAGTTAGAGAGAGCCAAGAGGATATGAAAAAGGACCTCCTAGAGATGCAAAAGATCCAACTAGAGATGGAAAAGGTCCAACTAGAGATGAAAAAGGACCAACTAGAAATTAAACATACACTGACTGAAATAAAAAATATTATACAGAGTCCTAACAACAGACTAGAGAAAGGCAAGAATCAAGTAAAAAATTTGAAATATAAAGAAGCAGAAAACACTCAACTGGAAAAGCAAGAAGAGAAAAGAATCCAAAAATCTGAAGATAATGTAAGGAGCCTCTGGGACAGCTTCAAGCATACAAACATCAGAATTGTGGGGGTGCCAAAAGAAGAGAGAGAGCAAGACACTGAAAACCTATTTAAAGAAATAATGACTGAAAACTTCCCACATGGTCAAAGAAATAGACTTACAAGTCTAAGAAGCACACAGAACCCCATATAAAAGGAATCCAAAGAGGACTACACCAAGACACATCATCATTAAAATACCAAGAGCAAAAGACAAAGAGAATATTAAAAGCAGCAAGAGAAAAACAGTTCATTACCTACAAGGGAGCACCCATATGACTATCAGCTGATTTCTCAACAGAAATGATGCAGGCCAGACGGGAGTGGCAAGAAATATTCAATGAGATGAATAGCAAGAACCTACAACCAAGAATAATCTATCCAGCAAAGCTATCATTCAGAATTGAAGGGCAGATAAAGAGCTTCACAGATAAGAAAAAGCTAAAGGAGTTCATCAACTCCAAACCAGTATTATATGAAATGCTGAAAGGTACTCTTTTAGAAGAGGAAGAAGAAAAGGGTAAAAGACAAAAAATTATGAACAACAAATACATATCTATCAACAAGTGAATCTAAAAATTAAGTGAATTAAAAATCTGATCAACAGAATAAACTGGTGAATATAATAGAATCAGGAGCACAGAAAGGGAGTGGACTGATAATTCTCAGGGGGAAAGGGGTGAGGAATGTATAGGGAGAGACTGGACAGAAATCATATACCTATGGATGAGGTCAATGGGAAGGAGGTAAGGGCAGAGGGAAGGATGGGAGTTGGGTGGAGGGTACTATGGAGGGGGAAAAAGAGAAACAAATGTAATAATCTGAATAATAAAGATTTAATTTAAAAAATAAAATAAAATACAGATTCTCTCTTTGTCTTTAAAAAAAATGATTTTTAAATGAATTGTTTAGACAATATTGGGCCTTGAGAAAAACTGCCCTATATTCAGAAAAAGACAATTTCAGTAGCTAAATATTTGAAAGTAGTTAAATATTTATAGATTCACAACATTAAATATTTAGGTTAACCCTGATAAGCATATGTTATATATCATCAGTCATAGTCTCACAGATTCAGGTAGCGCTCATACCTGCTTCTTTAGTTATTCTTTAAGCCCTTTCCCAGTCATCTAGTTGCTCCTATTAATGACAAGGCCTGGCTCCCAATGCTTCATGCCTAGAACTGGAATTAGCCTAGAACTATAACCTTCCCTGTAGCTTGGTCCTTTGCCTACCTCATTCCCTGCTTCCACCGTCACCACTAACCATCACCAGCCCCATCCTGCTACATGTTTCTCCTGAAGTTCCTACTCTCTTCTCCGCCTGAAAAAGGAAGAGACAGGCTGCCTTGTAGGTCTTCTTCCACTGCAGGAGCCAGAGGACACCATCAGGGTCACTGGCGATTCTCTTATAAACAGTTTGAGTCAAAAGTAGTCAAAAGTAGTAGGACTTATAGTTTGGGTCAAGAGTAGTAGGACTGCTCTGGCCAGTTTTTCCCAGTGGTTAGAGCACCATCCAGTGGACCATTGGACCAAGGATTTGATAGCTGGTCAAGATCACATACCTTGGTTACAGGTTCAATCCCTGGCACAGTTGGGAAGTGAGCAGGAGGCAACTAATCAATGTGTCTCTCTCACATCAATGTTTCTCTCTCTGTCTCTCTCCCCCTTTTCCCTCCCTTCCACTCTGTCTAAAAATCAATGGGAAAAAAATATCCTCGGGTGAGGATTTAAACAAAAAGTAATAGGACTGAAATTGCCATCCACTTAATCACATTACTTAATCATATATGACCCAAATAAGTCCTCCCATGTGCCTTCATCCTCACAACTCATCTTTCCACCCTGATATTAAAGATAACTCCTAGAGAGAAACAAAATGAGATGCAAATAAGGTATGCACAGCACCCAGAGCAATGGATTCCAGTCCCTGAGGTCCTGGAAACTACCCTGGTTTCTTCATTTTGCAAGTCTGTGTCCTTTCGATAATCTTTTTCTTTTTAACTAAGTTGCTTTGATCTGGGTTTCTGCTCATACCTGGCACACTATAATAATCAGTGGATGTTTATGCAATGTATAAACTTAGATTCCTTTATAATCACACTAGTAGAACATCTAAGGAGCTTCATTTTATTTTTCCATAAAGTAATAAGGCCCCTCTGATATGTATTTCCTGCCAGGAATACACAGATGGGTAAGTTGCTCATTCACCAGAATCAGCAGACCTTTTTATTGATTGCCTATGTAAGTCAAGCCCACATTAGCTTGCTGTCCAAAGAAGCTACTCACAGCTAATTATGACAACTCTCATAAGAAAGGAAAAAAATATTTGCCATGATGGTTCAGGATGAGGACAATGATAGCCCATTCTGGAGACAGGAAGAACTATATGAGGAAGGAAATATCTTAGTCAGATCCTAAAGGAAAACCAGGGTCCCAGCAGGTGAATATCATGGAAAGGAGTATTCCAGCCAGACGATTAGGACAAGGGAAAACAGAAAAGCAGCAGAGCCCAGTTTTTGTTGCTCAGTGGTTGAGCATCAACTTATGAACCAGGAGGTCATGGTTTCATTCCAGGTAGGGGCACATACCAGGGTTGTGGGCTAGATCCCCAGTTAGGGGCCATGCAGGAGGCATCCAATCAATGATGCTCTCTCATCATTGATCTTTCTATATCTCTCTCCTTCTCCCTTCCTCTCTGACATCAATAAAAAAAGAAAACACATATTTTTAAAAAAGAAAAGCAGGAGAGTGCTGGGCAAGCTCAAATGTTCAGTGTGAGGTGTGTACATGTGAGCTGTGGAAGAAAACTCAGGAAGAAGATGCAGCCACATGGTGTGGGGACCTGCCTTGCAGGAGGCTAAGAGTGCTCTTAATTTAATAGACAACAGGAAGAAGTCATAAAATTTTTCTGCACCAAAGAGTGACATGGTCTGAGCTATACTTTAAAAAGTCCAGCAGTATTACGTGGGATGATTGTAAGACAGAGAGAAGGGGGGCAGAGAAATTACTGAGACAGCAGAATCATCTTAGGCAGGAGACAGTGAGGGATTGGGCTCTGATGGTAAAGATGGGGAGGAGAGAATTGATGGCTGGGAGATACTGCAGCGGTAGAAAACTGACAGGATTTGACAACTCTAAATATAAAATCTTTCACAACAGTGTATATCATTCTTGCTTGGTGTTACTGGAGGTAGCCAAGATTTGCAGACCATCTGTCATCGATGCTAAGAAGTCAGATTTTATCCCCACTTAAAGCAGGTTGGCAGAAACCCCAGGGACCCCATACTCACAGGATAGTGTAGTTGAAGAATGTCACAGAACCAGGCATTGCTGGGGCCAGGCACCCACTTAGTGCAACATCAGTTTCTATATACCCCACATCTCCCTAGAGGAACACCTCAATAGGAAACTGCCACATTGTTCATGAGCTGCCCAGGGGTCCAATAGGGCTGCACTGATCTTGGGGACAAACCTTCAGAGCTCCTGCTTGGAGGGCAGGGACAGAGGGTCAGCTTCAGAAGACAGAGAGCAGGGCTGCCTGCTTCTCCCCTGCACCCTCAGCCCCATCATGGAGCTTGGCATGTAAATGCATAATAAATGAAGGAATGAGTCAATACATATTGAATTACAGGATTTCCAAAGTATCTAAGCATTCCTCCTATTGAGGCCCAGCTTCTGCCATCCCTCTCCCTCGCAGTCCCTGCTCCTCTTCTGAGGCAGAGAAGCTGAGCTCTCCTGGCTGCAACCACAGCCTGAGGGGTGTGAGCAGAGAATGACCCCTACTCTGAGAAGAGGAGAAGCAGGGACCGAGTAAGGGTGGGAGAGGAGGGCCTTGCAGAGATAAGAATCCAATGCTACTCCACCCCCAACAACTTGCAAGGCCACAAGAGGAGACAGAAAAACTGACTTCATTAAATAATCATTTTTAATTTAAGTCAGGAAAGCACTTGGGAATATCAACAGTATAACAACTCTTGCAAATAAATAACATTCAAAGCACCTACCACAGTGACTTCTAATGTCTCAATACTTGTTTCCCTCCTTATCAACTCTCTATTGCTTCAAGCCATGATTTGATGAATTTCTGTGCCAGAAAAAAAAAATCTTATTAAAATTATGTTGTCAAATTGTTGTAAATTTACTTTACCTTACTTTTAGCTCTTAAAAGAATATTCTCTTCCCAGCCCTAAGCTTGGAAACAACACTTGCCTCAGGTCCTTCTGGTGTTTTGTTTTGTTTTGTTTTGTGCAAACAGAAGTGTTTCATATAATATTGGGATCTATAAAGGTCCCAAGAGAGAAATCTCTTGTTGTTCTCCTCTCCTCTGACTATATATGGGAGGCATTCTGAGATTGAGAAATTAAAACAATCAGAATTCTGCCTGCTCAATCCCCTTTCCTCTCTCCCCTCTCCTCCCACCACTACACATACACACACACACACACACACACACACACACACACACACACACACACTCAGGCAAAAGCTTTGACCTCTATTGGGTTGTGGCCATGTCAGTGATCTTGGTACTGCAGATGAGCTAAATGGAAGAACTTCAGGAACTTCTAATGTGATCCCACGCAATCCTAGACCATGGAAGGTAGGGGTCTGCCAATCTTCTTCAGGTGAGAGAGAGCCATTATCATAGGGTGATGGTGCCTTTTCCAGAGAAGTGGCCACTGGTGAGCCGGGGCCTTTGGCCTTTGTGACCAATGAAACTAAAACTATGCCAAGGTGGGACCAGCCTTAAGAACCAACTGCTGAAAACACCCCTGGGAAACCTGCCAGCCATTGACAGGAAAAGAAACAAGAGGTTTAGGGCTGTGTAAGTGGTAGCAGCCAAACTAGTTGGTGACAGAACTTTAGTGACACTAAGATAAGGAATCACCACTCTGATCACATCTGTCTCCTCCACTCTTATGTTTCTGTTACTGCCTTGGGTTCTTTTCCATGCATTACCTAATAAAATGCCTTTGGGGAAAGCCCAACCTCACTGCAACTGAATGAAGGGATGAGGGTGCAGACAGCTGGACCAGTTAGCCAATAGCAATCAGGCCACTGCCGGCCATTTGGAGCAGTATCGGCCTTAGCAGCAGCTCAGATGGAAGAAAGGCCGGCTGGGTATGAGAAAAGAGCAAAATGAGGGACCTGTAGGTTAAAGACCCAGTGCCCTTGGGTGCTTCCTCTCATCCACTTAGTCCCTCTAGTCTTTCATCTTCATTGACTGCACTAAAAGATGTGGGCTTGGGGATGGGGAGGAAAAAAGTGTGAAGATCAGAGACTGCATTCGAGAGGAATTGGGCTCAATGACTAAGCTATGTCACACTTGACTGAGTAACCTTGGACATCATATTGAATATTTCTAAGCCTCAGTTTTTTCATTTATTGAAAGGAAATAACAATAGTATTTACCTCATGGTAGGTATTGCTGGAGCTAAATGAGATAATTATATAAAAGTTGCGTCGGATTTTATTGTTCAGTCAGCTCGTCATCCCCATCTTCTCTGGGTAAAATACCCTCCTCTTTCAAGGAACTGCCCTTCTCTCACACCTTCAAATGGCGGCCACATGGGAGTTGCTACATTTTTATATGACCTTGACCACAGTACGTGATCGAGAGGTAATCACCTTTTCCAAAGTATGCTGAGCACCGTAGACACCCCAAAGTCCAGTCATTGTCCAGGAATGGGCATGTGTCCTAAGCACACCACTGGGATGCCTCACAAGAATCAGGGAGGTAGATATTGAAGTCCCAGCTTCAGTCACCTTGTCCTTCTGTGGATTGGCTATATGCTAATTCAGATTGTGTTTGTGTCACATGCAACCAGAAGAATCTTGAATAAGCTAGAAGTGGGATTTTCAAAGTGACAGATCCCAAAATGTGGCATTGGCTGAGTTAAGCTCAACATGGTGATTCTAACATATGCCTGCAAATTCTTCCATCAAGATGTAGAATCTGATCCCTCCCCTTGAAACTTGGCAGGCTTTGGTGACTGTCTTGAAGAACAGAAATGTAGTGAAGCCTGGCCAGTGTGACTCAGTGGTTGAGCATCTACCTATGAACCAGGAGGTCCAGGTTCAATTCCTGGCCAGGATACATGCCCAGTTTCAGGTTTGATTCCCAGTGTATGGCATGCAGGAGGCAGCCAATCAATGATTCTCTCTCATCACTGATGTTTCTATCTTTCTCTCCCTCTCTCTTCCTCTCTAAAATCAATTTTTAAAAATTTTTTGAAGAAATGTGGTGGAAATGACACTGTATAATTTCTGAGATTAGGATAGAGCTTCTGCTAGTTTATCTGGGGTCACTCATTCTGGGAGTCTTAAGCTGCCATGTAAGAAGTTGAGATCTCTGAGGCTGCCATATGGAGAGACCAAGAGTGAGAGCTGCTGAGGAGCCCCAGAAGTTCCAGCCCCGACAACCCTTCATGGGATAAAGAAGCCTTTCTGCTGTCTGAGACTTGAGTGAGAACTATCTAACTGAACCCAGTCAACCCCAGAATCAAGAGCAAAATAATTACTATTGTCTTAACCACTATTTTGAGGTGGCTTGTTATGCAGCAACAGATAATCAGAATAACATAGAGAGCAGTTAAGATCCCTTCATTCTGATAGCAACCTTCAGTAAGAACCAGTTAAACTATATGTTAAATGATCACCTGCCATGTCTGGGGACTTGGCCCACAGAGACCAGAGCTTCAGGGACTTGGGTGAGTTGAGAAAGATTTAACTGTTCATATTGCCTAAATGTTATAGGATCATAACAAGCTGCATCTGGAACTGATGAATGGATGTCACCAAAGATGCAAAATTGTGTTTAAGAGTTGGACATGACTTTGGGACTCTTCACAATGCTGAGGAAATAAGCATGTTCATGATTTTGAACAGGATGGCTGCTTTATATTTGATGAGAGGCTTTGAAAATATCTCAGAAGGAGAGAGAAAAGGCGTGCACAAATGTGTGTGTGAGTGTATGTGTGTGTGTGCCCAAGTACTGAATAGCCAAGGGAGTGAACTATAATAGATCTTCTTTTCCCTTTACCCAGGACCCCTTCCTTTTTCTTAGAACAACACTCTCCTACTCTCTTAGGAGAACTATCCCTCCTCTTTGCTATAGGTCTGAGGCCACTATCATTTTACAATAACCAACCTCGCTATCATGATTGGCCAGGAGGTGAAAACTTGGCCCATGCTAGCCACTGTGGGCCTTCTCCAGCACTGTTCATACTGGAGCTAGACAAGGAAAGTGGGGTTGGAGGGGGAGACCCTTCCTCTCTAGACTAGAATCTGGAAAGATGTAAGGCAAAATCTGACAGTGAATTGGTCTAGCCTCGTGAAGAAGGATGCCAGCACACAGAGAAAAGAACTGGTAGAAGATCTAGGTGGGGGATGGCACTGAATGGCACTTGTGTCTGCTTTTTCCACTAATATTGACATTGGGCAAAGATGCCCTGCCAGAGAGGTTTGATTCCATCACTTGCAACAAAAAGAATACTTAACACAGTTCTAGGGACATAGAAAACAGCCAATGAATGCTCTCCATGCTCAACTATTTCCCACTCCTGTGCAAGAAGGAGAGAAGTCAGCTGTGCTTAAGAAAAGTGTTCATAGCCACACTCCACTCCACTGGGCCTCAGAGGGCCAGGAAGTCTGGCTCACCCCATCACCTTACTGGGAACCCTTGAAATGTAAGAAAGCCCAGATCCCACCCAGGCTCCTGAATGTGAATCTTTACCTATAGGGCCTGGGTAGCTGTATATTGTTATAACTCCATGCATGATGTCTGATTTAATAAACACAGGTGTTTACTTCTACTTCCTCCTAAACCTGATGAAGTGACAGCAAAAGAATTAAAGAGCTAAAAATATACCAAAGCAAAAAAAAAAAAAA
>PVJN01029999.1:0-25963 GCA_004026805.1 Lasiurus borealis | reverse complement strand
ACTTCTAGTGAAAGATGTGGTCCCCAGCAGTGATACAGAATGTGGGGGACTCCTACAGCTTTGGGGAAGAGCAATCTAAAAATACTGTTACCTTACTGACACATTTATTTCACCAACAAACTGCGTATCCTTTGATTCTAAAAAGTAGCAGATGTATTTGACCACTAGGCTGAGGGAACATTTGCAACTTGGTAACTAGCAAAACTATGGGAGTTCCCATTTAGCAGGGAAGCCCTCCTTTGACTATTTAAATATCACTCTCTTCAGAGGTTGAGATGATGTAAATAAAGCTAGAAATGTCCAAAACGTACCCAGAACCTACGTATTTCTGGTTTTAGGAATAATAAAATCTTCAGTGCAGTATTTTCTCTAATTGAAAGCTCCCATGTTTATACAATTAATTACATCCACAAAGGAAGAAAAAAAAAATCCTTTCTAGTTTTACTACTCCTTGGCTTTAAGTAGCAAAGCTTTAGCAGATGTAAATTCTAAGGTGTTTTTTTTTTTTTTATGGAGGATTACTTAATGTGATAGGGTAAGGTAGTAAAAAGTTGTCCTTGGATCTGGCACCTATTTGCATATTTTAACAAAGCAAGTGTTCCAGAAATGGGTGCTCTGCTTGCAAATCCTCTGATCGGGACAGCATGCCATGCAAGTTTTCAAATCCGGTCAAGGCAGAAGTGTTTTCAGATTTTGAAAGTTTCTCTCCAGGTTCCCCGAGTGGTCCTGGGTTAATAACATGCCGAGAGTGCCGCGAGGCACAGCGAGTGAAACAGTTGAGGCTGGGCTGGGTCCGGTCTCTGCCTGGCTGGGCCCAGAGCCTGCCCTTTGAAGTCGGGGACCAGGGACCGGATGAGCCATCAGTAGTTGTTATGAGTGGAAGCCTGCGAGTTCAAAGCAGCTCCCAGAGAGCGCTGCCAAGTTTCATCTCGGAGCGCTGCAGCAGCCTTCAGATGGCTGCACGCTGACAAGATCGTGGCGTCTGTTTATTTCTCAGTGTCCCCCACCAGCCTGACCCGCATTCTCCGTTATTTATGGAGGTCTTTCGGGCCGCGTCTGCCAAGCATGAGAATGGCTCGGTATTCCTGCCTTTCTTTCTTCCTCCTTTCCTCTTGGTTTGATGGTTAACAACAGCTGTAATTTGGGATGAAAGCTGCTCCCCCCCCTTTAATTTGGAGACAGAGAGTGGAAAAATGAGGGAGTATGTGTTCTTTTATCTAGAACCAACCCAGGAAAGAGGCATATAAAATTATATATACATATTAAAATATATATATTTGCCAAACTCAAGACTCAGTTGTACTTTAGATGAGACTTTCAACCTTGGTCTCGGTGACTGTGGAGGTTCAGGTGTGCGGTTGTACTTACGAAAGTTGACCTTCCATTTACTACTCAGATGCTGCGGGTGAAGTCTGCGTGGTGAGTATTGTAGGAACTGCTGGTGTCTGTTTCTGGAACCTACCATGGCCTTTGGGCTTGGATCAAGTTTTAGGGTTTGAAGTGGGATCCAATATTTGATTGTAAGCCACAAAGCAGTAAGTGTGGATAACTTGCGGATCTTCTATTGGGGTTATTAATGGGGAGATTCATGGCTTTTGACATTGGGTAAAGCACGTTCAACATTCCCCCATTGGCTTTGCCCGAGGACACGTTGTGACACGGAGATGGATTTGGGGAGCGTCACTGGTGGCTTCTGTGAGGGAGAGCAAGTGGCCCGTGTGTGACAGTTCTTCCCGTGGGACGGGCTCCTCCAGGGGCGCCCCGGACCGCCTCTGAAGCTTATCTTACTTTGTAAAAACGCTGCTGCGTGGAGGCTCCGTTCCAGCGAACCCTGCTCTTTCCTGAGTCTTCCCCGCTCCCGTGAGATTTAGTGATTCCCTGTGCAGGCTGGACTCGGACCGTGTACTCAGAACAGCGTGCCTTGTGTGGGGAGGGCGGGCTGTGGGAGGCTGCTCCTGTGAGTTAGCCGGGTTCCTTTCCTGGGACTGAAGACAGTGGCTGCCAGGATCCAGACTCCTGTGCAAACGGAGCTAATTGGATGTTGGAACCGAGGTGACTGCTTGAAGCTGCTCCTCTTTGGTGGGGTGGGTGCCAACTTCCGAGGAAGCGCCTTGGGAAGAAGGGTCAGCCTTCCTTCCTTGCCGCCTGCCTGGACGTGGAGGGTGGGGACCGAGCGGAGGCAGGAGCTCGGAAATGAACTGCCCTCAGGACGCGTTACTCACATTCCTGATGCTGTCCCCCTGGTTCTCTGTGCAGGTGAAATGACAAAAGATATTTCCTGTGAGTTCTGTGGGCGGAGGGCCGGGCTCACTGTTCCTTCCCCATCGGCTGGTTCCTGAGAGCCTGGGTCCAGGACTCAGCTTCAGAAACCACTCTGCCTCATGGACCAGATACACAGAGGGACCTCCACTCCCCGCGACTTTGGCCATCCCATGCTGTAGTCCCTCAATGATGAAGCCTATTGGCTGCTGTCTAGGGCAGTGGTCGCCAGCCAGTGGTCAGTGAGGTTGAAAGGTTGGTGACCGCTGGTTTAGGGTGATGGTGCAGCAAAGGGCTCTGGGTGGTGGGAAATGGACATGTAGTGGGCGTGGCTACATGGCCATGGCGAAGCACGGGCTACTGCTGCTGCTGTATCCAAGTTAAGTGGCCAGCATGTGGATCCCCGGGCTCATGTAACTGTACCGCATCACACATGCCTTCCTGTTCTCCCTCAGCTTCGCCTTGTTAGAGCATCAGTCCTAGCTCTGGTGACCTGATCCTCTGCCGAGCGGACCTGGGTGATTCCTGCCCGGGGCTGAGCTCTGTGTGGGGTCTGGGACCTGGGCAGGAGCTCGCAGGGTGTGGCGTGCCAGACAGGGCCGAGGAGCTGTGCGCGCTTGTCCAGAGCTTCTGGTCCTCTGTCTGTGTCCTCACAGCGGAGCTGTGATGTGGAAGACGCTGTGACTATTGCATGTGACCAGATTCTGAAAGTAATAACCGTTTCATTTTTGCAGCTACATGTAGATTTGGTGTGTGTGTTATGTAATCATATAATCGTAAAAGTCTGAATACAAGAAAAGATGGAACCTGTGTGTGTGCGCTGCTCAGCGCATGCTGGCCTGTAAGAGTTGTTACTTTTAAGTTTCTAAGGGTATGGATGGATGCCCTCAGCTTTTAAAAATAGCCTTAACACACACACACACACACACACACACACATACACACATATTTTCTCCTTTTAAACGATGGTGTATTCCTTTGGTTGACATTATGGACTTTGTAATTGGTTGTGGGAGGGTGAGCGAGTTCTCAGGACTCAGGGTCATGTGTGTAATTATCTGGCTGGACAGCACTGATCCCATAGTCCTCCCTGCCTAAACCCTATGTCTCTCTTGTGGGAAATTGTGTGCATGACTGTGTGTGCAAAATGGGTGTGCACCCATGCGACTTTCTGTGTGTGACTGCATTGAGATAGCACATGTGGGACTGTGTGTGCACACAGGTGCACATTGTGAGTGTGTGTGTGTGTGTGAGGAGAGAAGCATCAGGACAGACAGGCAGACTCGGCCAGAGAGTGGAATGAGATGCCGCGGGTTGGCATGGCCAGTGAGCGTGGCCGTGATGTCCCGGTGGTGGCAGGGTGACTCAGCAGCGTGGATCGCCAACGCTCTGAGCACAGTCTGTTTTCAGATGTGGTTTACGACTCTCCGCCCTGTGGTGCAACGCGGCCACCACAGCCGCAGACCTGCTTCAGTCCTGTGTGCAGTCGTGAGCTGCCAGCATGCGTGGGAAGCAAAGGCGGACAGGGACGCAGCAGCCTGATGCAGATGTTTTCTTTGGTTGGAGAGAAGACAGTGGAAGATGTCAGAGTCGCTAAGTGGTTGCTGTTCTTAAAACTGAGTTTCGGGAACAGCAGCTGCAGCTTTTCCAGGCTCTGCAGTCGTGCATCTTGCTTGTTGCCTTAGCGACCTCGGTGTGCTCGGGAGGAGCTGGGACCCTGTCCCTGAAGGCACTGTCCCCTCACCTGGGTGCACAGGCAGAGCTCAGGTCACACGGCTCACGGGGAGGTTATCCTGAATGTGGCCGGTGGAGCAGGCACAGCGAGGCAGCATGGTGGAACCTTCTGGTAGGCGCTGGGCCTGCTGCCTTCATCTCAGGGCGGTAACGTTCGTTCTTGGTTATTTGATTAGGCCCCCTCCCCCCCCCATCTCCCGCTACGAGAACCATGGTGAGTGCTTTGCTCAGTGAAGTCAGCAGGAGGCGTTGCCCTGACGTTTGAAAGGTTTTATTTAAAGAGCGAATAAATTAATTAGTATCGAACATGATGGCTTCCTTAGCAAGTAGAAAGTGGGGCTGAGATGCCCTGTGCCCTCAAAATATGTCCTCAGAGAGCTGCCCCACCCCTTGGGAGGGCCACTGTCCTCCTGCACGCATGGCTGCATACACACGGGCACCCTGGTGCACACACAGGCCCTGCGATATCCTCGCTGTCCAGGAATTGTCTCACAGTCAGTCTGAGAAATGCTGGTTTCCTTTGTCACTCCTGAGACGAGGCCATGCTCTTAAACAGGGAGGAAGGCCTTGGAGAGCTCTGTGGCCGAGCGCGTAGCCGGTGACCCGTTGTTTCCTGGCCCCGTGATCCTCACCTTTGCCCCAGATAGCTCCTGTCCTGAGTTATTTCGGGCTGGCCGGCCAGCTGCAGGGCTTCTTAGACAGCCATGGAAGGGATGCCAGGCCGGAGGGGGGCAGCGGGACCGGGCTGAGGGCACTTCCTTTTCAGCCCGGCTAATAGGATTTGTTGGAAAACCCTTCACATAGCTTTACAAACCTCTAATTCATAGATGCAGGGCTCCTGCTTAGCCAAGGCCTCCTGGAAAACAATCACAGAAATAAGATTTTGCAACTCCTTCTCAAAATAGAACTATGACTCAGTGATTGAGAAAACCCACGTCCCTAGCTGGGGCTTTCCAGAGATGCTCGAGCCTCTGAATGGCGTTGTGGCCCTTGGGGCTTGTGATTTTTCTGTCTTGACCTTAAAACCTGCATAAATCAGAGGTGAGCTATAAATTAGGGGCACAACTGAAGGTACACAACAAAGGGGATACGTGTATTGTCTCTTTAGATAAAAAGGAGAGAAAATAAAACTAAGGCTACGAAGACATTCACAAACGAGAATGTATAGATGCTTTTTTTTTTTTTCACATTTAATGAAGACTACTGTAATGATAGTCCTATTTTAGCATACTGTGTGGCTTAGGTAGCCTGCCCGAGAGTACGGAAACATTTAGTGATGGAGTTTGGGAAGAGTTGCTTAAATTATTAAGTAAAATATATAAAGCAGTTCTTTCCAGTAAGTGTCTCTGGTGAAGTAGAACTTTTGAGATTTGATATTTCTCTAATAGTTTGAACTTGTCCTGTTGGAGAGACAGAAAATCTACGCATTTTATTCTCATTTACATGTTTACACCCATAAAAGGCTGTAACCTACCTGTGCCTGGCCTCCTGCTGTGGGAGAGATTACTGGCCAGATAGGCGGTGGCCATCCTGGCTCTGAGGCCCCACAGCCACCGCTCCGCTGACGGCTCTGTAACCCACAGGTGCTGGGCTGGGGCCGGCCACACTCTCCCCACCTGGAGCCCTGACAGAGGGAGAGGCTGTTGGATGAGGCAAGGTGGGATGCTCCTTTTATCGAATTCAGCTCTGTAAAATAATAGTCTCCACTTGGTGGGCATGGAGTTATTAGCAAGTTCTGGCGAACGCTCAGAAGGGCTGTGGCTAGCACAGTGGTCGGCAAACCGCGGCTTGCGAGCCACAAGCGGATCGTTGGCCCCTGGAGTGTACCTCAATCAGATTGAAGACGTTGTTAGCAAAGGCCAGCTTAGGAGTACCCTAATGAAGTTAATAACAGTGTACCCACC
The DNA here is from genome assembly GCA_004026805.1 of Lasiurus borealis. Taxonomy (NCBI): domain Eukaryota; kingdom Metazoa; phylum Chordata; class Mammalia; order Chiroptera; family Vespertilionidae; genus Lasiurus; species Lasiurus borealis. The sequence goes on along the minus strand of PVJN01029999.1, from coordinate 20,066 downwards.
TATATAGTTTCAGTTTAAAAAATTTGGCTCTCAAAGAAATGTGAATCATCGTACTGCTGATATTTGGCTCTGTTGACTAATGATTTTGCAGACCACTGGGCTAGCACATTCAGTCCGCTTGATAGAAGACACACCTGAAAATGCTGAAGGAAGGAAAATAATTTCAGTTTTGACAGAGTTCTGTTTGTGAAGGGATGTAACCACCACGCCTCGCACGCACCGTCTCATGCACCCTGTGAAGTGCCCCGTCTGTGTCGTCTGTCTCCGGGCAGACTGGAGGGATGAGCCAGCCGTAGAAATGTTTTTTTTTTTTTCTCCTACTCTTTACACACAGTCTTTATTACTCCTGGTTTTGCGGAAGGGCTAGTAACGTGCATCGATGGAGCAGGCCAGAGTGTCGGGCACACGGGGGCAGCCCTCACTCGTCGAATAAAGGGATGCTCCCCCAGCTGGCATAACTGGAGGAGGTGATTTCCCATATTAGACTTGTGATCAGACGTGGCCCTGGGACTAGGACTCAGACCTAGAGACTTGAGTCTCTCATGACAATGTTCTTCATTCATCGAGCCTGCCTTCTTAGACTGGATACCGTCTCCACACCCCTGGAATGTACCTGTTTTAACTCTGAGAGGAACTGCTTTGAAACCAATGTAAAAATACCTACTGGAAAACGTTTTGAAGTTAGTCATTGCTAAGTCACTAAAATGCTTTAGGCAGTGACTAGATCACTCAATTGAATAAATTTTTACAGCTTTGGACTTTTGGAGGTACTATAACACTGGTCCCCAAAGTCTAATGCATATGGATGTGTTATTTTATTTTAATGGATTTTTGCCAAATAATTCCAGTATATAATTAATTCAAAGCTATCCGTGTTTCTTTTTAAATATGTTTTATTGTTTTTTTACAGAGAGGAAGGGAGAGGGAGAGAGAATTAGAAACATTGGTGAGAGAGAAACATCAATCAACTGCCTCCTGCACATCCCTCCTGGGGATGTGCCCGCAACCAAGGTACATGCCTTTGACCATTCATGTGTAAGCATTTTAATGTAGGATGACTCAGTTTTCACAGTGTGCTGATCCCATCATTTTTCTTATGACTTAGACTTTACTATTGTTTTTACTGTAGTTCATGTTGCTTGTGTCGTTACCTAAGCCAGGGAGCTCGTTGAGTCTGCAGGCTGATGCTCTGTCCACTGAGCCAAACCAGTTAGGGCAAAGTTCTCCATGTTTTAATCCTCTTAAAATATTGATGAAGGAACAGAAACCAAAACGGGAGATGCTTTAAGACCCTCTGAAGAACCGCCCTTCTGATGATGCATGGCCTGAAGCTGTGTTTCAAAAGAAACACGCACGATTGTATTAATGGGTCGTAAAGCAAGTTCTTGGTGCCTGTCTTTCGCTAATAAATACCTGTTGTTTAAAAGTAGATGCCTCTTCCATCCCCTTTCTGGAATCCCGGGACCACCCACATAGCTCCAGGCAGGAGAGGGTTATACATTGTGCTCAGGCGCCACCTAGCGGCAGAGGCCAAGCATGGCGCTGGCACCAGCGCCGCTGGGGTGGATGCCTGCTGCCCTCACAGTGAGCACAGACCAGTCCTTATGAAATGGCCTTTGTTCCACAAGTCAGACACGTGCCTGACTTTAAATCTGAAGGCTCTCCTAGTAAATCATCTTTTTTTTATTTTTTTAAGGATCATTATCATTTCCATGTAAATGCACAGAATTTGGGTTTTGCATTTTCGGATCATTAAGCGAGCAGGAAAACTTGGAAACCACATACGGCTGTGTTGTGTGTGTGCTCATCGTTGTCACGCTGGAGACTCACAGTGTTACTTCCCTTCCAAAGCCCTTCTGGGCCCCTGATCCCTTAAAACACTTCTCGTGAAGGAGAAAGCACAGGCGGTTTACGTTAAGTGCATTCTTGGTAATGCTTGGTGAGTGATTAGGGCTCCCGGTCCACAGGAGCAGTGTGATTGGAGGAGGATGTGAAACAGGCCTGGGTGCCCCTCCTTCCTGCCCTTCTGCTCACTGTTCACTTCCTTGTTGACATTTAAAACTCGGAGTGCTGTGAGTACCTTCTTCTCAGTAGTTACAAGGGACATTTTCTTGTTAAGGTTACATGGACTGCCCTTTTCACCTCAGTAAGCTGGAAATGCTCATTATTTCCAAGTATGGTTTGTAAAGTTTTGCTGGATGATTTCTTTTTCTTTTCCCATATCTTTGCCTTTTTTTTTTTTAAATTCCCAAAAGGCCACGTTACAGTTTGCTATTAGATTTTGGGGGTGAAGGAGTCTGTATAAAATGTTGCAGTCACATTCACAGTAGAGTTGAGTTCCTTCACTGCAGGCTGGCTTAGAGTTAGAAAACAATCCCAGCAGCCCCAGTGATGTGGTTTTATGGTCCCGTCAATGAGGAAGCAATTAGTAAGTTCTAGCTAGGCTCCTAGAATGTGACTGTGTTTTATGGCGGGCAAACTACTGTTTAGTAACTGAGAGCTGTGAGAAGAACCGGGTATTTGATTAACCTTTAAAAATGTTGGTTTTGTAGTCACCGAATAGGAAAACTTTTGAAAAATGTCTTTCCCGGATTTTAAACTTTAGATTTTCTTATGTAACAAGATTACTTTAGTTAGAAATGCAGTATTTAATTTGTAACTTTTATTTCTTAAGAAATCAAAATCTGATTTCCAAAGTGATGAAATATTCATAAAGGTTTCTATTAATGCAAATACGTTATAGTTTTGCAAGTGATGTTAATATGATAACTACTTAAAATGGAAACTTGTATACTGTATTCTATTATACAGAAGAAATAGCCGGGACAACTTAGGGAACAAAATATTGGTCCATGTGTAAGCATTTTAATGTAGGATGACTCAGTCTTCACAGTGTGCTGATCCCATCATTTTTCTTACGACTTAGACTTCACTCTTATTGTTACTTGTGTGTGGAATTGTATATATCATACTAAGCCAGGGAGCGTGGTTTCCTCATCGATCAGACTTTATCCACATTACTTTTGTAGCTTCCAAGGCATGCCTAAGTGAGGGAACTTTAACACACTCCTTTAAGAGGAATTTTTCTGACCACAGGGATGAACTATGATACTGGATTATGAGAAGTGTTTTTTTTTTTTTTTCATCCTCCCTGGAGACTAAAGCTGTCCTTTGCTGACCCTGCTGCTAGTTTCATTTTGGTGGCAGTGGTGCCTGGTCTGGGAGCCTCAGACTTCCTTGTCTCCTGGGACTCCCGGGACCAGGAGCCCCTGAACTAGCTCCCTGGGGAACACGCTTCCCGGGGCAGCCCTCTGTGTAAACAGGGCAGATAACAAGTTTGGCTGGTTCCTTTTATTTCCAGGAGGGGAACATCCAGATGCAGCCAGCCCCGGGGCGGTGTGGTGCAGCGTGGACTGTGTTTCTCCTGCACAGGAAGCTTACATCACATTAGTTAATGGAAAAGCCACCCGGATATTGAAGCCAAAACTTTTGCTGAACTAAATCTTGATGCCTATTGTTCTCATCTCTCTCGAAACATCTGACTTGTATTCCGGCCTGTATCTTTCTGGTTACCAGTCACCTCCTTTTAAGACAGCTGAAAAATTATAAAGGAAGGCTCTCTAAAGAAACGTTACTTAAAGCTGTAATGTTCTTGCTATCATGTCAAGCTTTGCTAACAGGACATATTTGATAATGAGTGGCTAGACATTCACAAATACCAAAATGAACTGCTGAAATCTCAGATTTCTCTTTAATGCTGTAGCTGGTAATTATGAGAGTTTTTCAGGTATGATGGACCTTTCTCGGATAGTAGGAGTGGCAGGAAGATGTACAATAGTTACAGCTCCTCTGGCTGGAGAAACGGGTACCTGAATGCAGGTTTGCTGTGAGCCCTGAGCCAGCTGTCATTCGGGTCATCAGGGCAAAGGGTACCTGGGGGACTTGAATGGAGAGAGCAGGCTGCTGATGGAAGCTGCCCTCTGTCAGGAGGGCTTGGGGGAAGCATCACTTCCGACTTCACCTGCTGCCCAGCTGGCTCAGTGGCAGTGGCAGTGGCAGGAGGAAGGGGAAGAAGCAAGGGCCTGTCTCTGAAATGTGGGCCCCAGAAGGTGGTTGGCAGGTGCCCCTCCCCATCTGCTGCAGTGTGACCAGAACCATCCCTTTGCCAATGTCCACTGAGTTCCCCCAAATTTCCTGCCGTTCAGGAAGCCTGGTGTTGGCCATTTCGTGTGGGGGCATCACTCTCCTGGCGCCACCTCCTCTGGCTTCTCACCTCTCCCTCCAAGGCTTCCTTTGTGCTCTGAACCCACTTACTTCAGTTCCTCCCGGGAGAGCGTTTCCTTGCATTACCTGGAGCATCCCTTCAGCCCACGAGGGCCACTTCCTGCGTGAAGAGTCATCGTGGCCCATCCCAGGGCCTTGTGGGGTGAGGTCTGACGCCTACCATCATTATGGTGACACGTCCACTTTGCCACACGGTTTCCATCTCATCTGGGAACTATTCTTTGTCCTTATATGCTTCTCTCTTTCCCTTTCTGACCTGTCTCCTCATTCTCCTGGGGACTGAGAACAGAGGGTTCACCTTACCTTTGTTGCACTGCAGGTCTCTGTGCAGAGGTGTCATATCTGAGCCCTCAGATGACTTTTTTGGGTCAGAATAGAATTTTTTTTTTTTGGGGGGGGGCGGGAGTTTGAGTGGCATGCTCCCAGCTGAGAGTGAGAGTGGGAAAGCATGTGTTTTACATGGCCTCTAGTCACTTGCTGTTTGCACTTTGGGTTTAGCACACTGGCCTTTGGCCTCACACTCATCACCTGTCCCTAGACTGCCCTCCCCTGCAGCCAGGCCTGGGTCCCCTCTGGCCTTCTAGGTTGTTGTTGTTGGATCACGTTGGCAGGCCCAGCTCCCGTGAGGTGAGGCTCGAATTCACGTTGGAATGTGTCATGTATGTTTACAATCTCGGTTGAGGGACGGGGAACGTGGGGTGGGAGAAGTCAGTCTCTACAGAACTTCTGTGAACAACGGACACGGAGCTGCTGTGTGTCTACAGGGTGAACGTAAAGGACCTACTGAGGGTGTTTGGAGATGGGAAGACCCCCCGTCAGATGAAGGTTCATGGTTATGTGCTTGGTGTGTTGCATTCGTGAGAAGTTCCTTTCTGCTTTTAGTTGTTATGTTTTAACCGGAAGACTGGTAATCTACGAAATTATAATAAACACTAGAGGCCTGATGCATGAAATTTGTGCAAGAGTAGGCCTTCCTTCCCCCGGCTGCTGACAATGGCTTCCCTCTGGCACCCGGGTCCCAGGCTTCCCTCACAGCCCCGGCTTCGTCAGGAAGGATGTCCAGTCTAATTAGCATATCACACTTTTGTTATTAGAGACAAAAAGGAGACAAACAACCATAGCCATACAATAAACGACAGACAAGCTGAAGTGCGTTGGCTGGTTGTCTGGAGTGAGGTCCTGATAAGCGAGGAGTAGGAAAGAGGCTCTTCTTACCCACAGGCCTCTCCCCGCCAGGAACCACCTGCTCCCTGCGCGCCCGGCCATGCGGTGACTGCTGCAGAGCTGCAGAGGACCTCCTCACAGTGAAGTCCCACCCGCTATTTGTAAAGCTACAAATTGATCAGTGACAAAACACTTTTAGAAAAAGTATTTCTGCCTTCCATCCCTCTCCCCTACCTGTAACACCACTAATGCACAGCAAATTGCACAGGAGAGAAACGACGGCGTTGCAGGCGTTGTGGGATACCCCGGGTGGTGGTGGTGGTGGGGTCACTTCTCTACTCGTTCTCAGGCCATAGCGATGGAGGACTGAGGCCACCTCATGCAGCGATGTGGACGGTCCGCCCTGTTCCTGGGGGCTGATGTCCGTTTCCCTGTGCCGCTCGGTGATCAGGGCTCGCTGGCTCTACCAGTGCTTTCTCCTGGCAGCCTCACCAGAATCCTGATCTCGGTGACTCCAGTTCTTTGTCCTGTACGACCTCAGGACCCCTCAGTCTTGGCACAAGTAGAGTTGTCCAGAGATTTTTTTAGAAAAGTTGGGTGAGCAGGCATCTCCCCCAAAGGCTGGTTCTTGGTCTAGGCCCTGACCTTGGAAATTCCTTGTCATTGAGGGTTCATGCTCTTTGCAGATAACTCTGCTGTGCAGCCAGGTGCTGCCCTCCAGGAACCACTCATTTATTCATCCATCCACCCACCCACCCACCCACTCACCCATCCTTCCCTCCTGTCCTGAGTGAAAGGCAAAGTCTCTGGCAGTCCAGCCCCCTTTATAGAGGAACAGTTCAAGTCCCTGCAGTCATTCTTCATATTTTTAAAAAATGCATCTTTATTGATTTCAGAGAGAAAGGGAGAAGGAGAGATAAAAACATCAATGAGAAATACTCATCAACTGGTTGCCTCCTGCATGCCCCACGCTGTGGATCAAACCCTGACAGGAATTGAACCGTGACCTCTTGGTTCATAGGTCAATGCTCAACCATTGAGCCACACTGGCCAGGCCATTCTTCATATTACTTGGTTTCCAGAAATGCCCCCCAGCCTCTCCAGCAACCTGTTCCACCTACCCTGCCCCTTACCTCTCCTGCCCTCAGTGTGTGTCTGTCTCAGAGCTGCATCTGGGCTCTTCCAACCACCTGTGCTCCTCCGTGCCCTTGCTTCCCTGGCGACGGCTGAGGATGCTCTGGCTCCAGCTAAAACCCTGGGCTGTGGCAGCTCATTCTGAGCTTGCGGTCCCCTAGGAGCGCAGAGTCTTTTTTCAAGCACAGCTTTAATGCCAGACCTTTCTCTTCCTGTACTCTCTGTTCCCCCTTATCTTGTTAGATTTGAGCCTTTGTTCCCTGTTGTTGAAAACTTTGATCGGTGGTGAAGGTTTGGCTGTTTCTCGGAGCTGAGTGTCAGTTCTGGGTCTGGGAAGCTCGTCCAGTCCCAGCTTTTCCTCGAGGCCACTGATAAAAATGATGGTGGGCTGTGGGAGGACAGACGCTGTGGCACCCTGCAGGGACCTTCTTCCTCTTCCAACCTGGGTGGGCCCTGGCTTAGCTCCCAGTTCTCCTAAGTGTTCTAAACCCAGCCATGTGCTGTCTGGTCCCCCAGATGGTCAGGAGGTCCCCTGAAGGATCCTTTCAATAAATGGAATTGCACTGTATGATGAGGGCCTTTGATACTGCTCTCAGATCTCCCCCCCCCCCCAAAAAAAAACAAAAAAAAACAACAACAACAAAAAACCTGGGATAAAATGTTTAGAAACTCTTCTTAGTTTATAATCCAGAATACCGAGACACACGGCATTGATCGAATCTGCTCTCCCAGCAGGTCAGTTACCAAATACGTTTTGACTTGTGTTACATTTTCTGCCAACTGCTGGCCTTGCTCTTCATGCGACGCAGTGCGGTGGTGACAAGGGCAGTAAGGAGGCGGCCCTGTCCTGCGGGCGGGCCAGCCTGCCCTTCGGTGTGGTCTCAGCCGGCTGCGTGGCTCCCTGTTCTGCTACACGACGAAGGGCCTGGAGGAACAAGACACACGTTTGTCCTGCGCTTACTGGGTGGTGGTAAAGGGGGTGTGGGCGGGTAACGCTGTGTCCCCACCCCCCTCTGTCCTCAGAGCGGGACCCCAGCGGGGCGGTGTTCCCTGGGGGCTCTGTCCTCACGGGCAGCCCGGGAGGTGAGTCCCTGGAGAGTCCGAGTCACTGGGTCCAGCTCCCTCTGCCCCCTCTTTCTGCTCCATCACAATAAAAACGTTTAGAAAACGTGAACGGGGAGTGATGTTCTCCCTGGCCAGGTGCCGGAATCACCCTGTCAGTGTTTCAGGGGTAGCGCTGTGTTTGCATATTGGAGATGCCCCCTCAGGGGTTCCAAACATTGAAAGCCCCGAACTCACCCCCAAACCTCCAGGGCTGGTGGGGGTTCCAATGTGAGATGGGTGTGCAAGGTGAGCCCAGAACCTCCCAGCCTTGGGGTGTGGGTCTGGTCAGGGCTAAAACCACATGCAGGAAATTCCTATTGAGAAAGAAATGGAGTTTTTAAGAGGTGTGCGTGTCACAGAAATTATTGGGCCAAAGAGAGAGGGCAGCCATGGACAAACGACTGTTTGTGAGTGTGCATGTGTATGTGCATGTAGGTGGTGCGTGTGTAGGGGGTCACACACACGCTGCGTGCTTCCTGCGGGCTCGGCAGGTGCTGCAGCACCCGGACAGCAGTACGGGTCCTCTAAGGCGCCTGTGATCACAGGGACATGCGGGCCTTCCCGAGCCTCTGTTCTCAGGAAGCCGCTCAGCCTCCCGGTGAAGATCAAGTGCGTTGTTTGCGGTAAGAACGTGACGCTGTGCTCTGACTCCTAGCCATCCTCCTTGTGAATTAATAAGGTGTTTGCTGCGTGTCACCTCTGAGGCAGCTGTGTGTTCATGGAGCTTGGTGACCAGCAAGAATGGCTGGACAGCAGCTGGGGCTGGGGATACTGCAGAGAGGGGACCCTTCGGTGCCGGTGGGTGGGGGCCTGGCCTGCTTTTCGGTGGTGGGGGTGGTGGTGTGGAGTTCTTTGGGAAGTCCGCCTTGCGGATGAAATGACCATGAATAAATTGGAAATGCACCGAAGAAGGAGCAGAGGCCCTGAGTCCTGTCCCCTGGGGGCCAGCAGGGCAGCAGTCCTCTCGGCCTGCCTAGACTTGACAATGCTGAGGGCAGCCCTTCGCAGCCCTTCACAGCCCCTCACTTGTGGGTCCATTCTGGTGCCTTAAGGGCAGCCAGGTCGTCAGATGTGGGGGCTGGCGGGGGAGAGCGGGGGGCAGGCCTTGGGTGCTTCTCTGAGTTGATCAGAGTCTGCTATTGAAGGTCAAGTTCACCAGCCCAGTTGACCTGAGAACCTCAGTGAGAAAGAGCTCCGGGAGTGATAAGTGGTCCGGGAGTGATAAGCTCATGGCTACCCCGTGCCTCCCTCTCTTACTCATTCTGCTCTCAGATTATCCATAGTCCCCATTCCCGATCGTCTCCCTGGAGTTACCTGGCCTCTGGGGAGTCGTCTTTCTTCCGGGTACCAGTTTTCTTGGGTAACAGTCTGCTGAGCCTGGTGGGGGACTTGGTATGTTATGTCTGTTATTTGCTGTCCGTGTTTTACATTGTGTCTCCATCAAAGGCACTGGAGGCTCAGCTGTGATGTTTGATGCTGCTTTTTGGGAGCATGATGCTTGGGACTTAGCAGGAGCTTTGCAGACCCCCCAGAAGTGCGTTGTGAGATGGCACAGGGCTCACGGCCCCAGTTTGGGGACTCCACCAACAGCCCTCCCCGTGTGTTTTCGTGAGTCCATGGTCCTTCAGGATGGGAAACACCAGCTTCCCAGCCCCCGATGCTGCTCTGCGAACATTCAAAAGTGAATTTGACACAATCAGCAGCCGTCTGAGTTAATCTAAGGCCAGCAGCCTTACCCTCCAAGTTCCAGGTAGAAGGCCCCTTGCATCAGGAGGGCTTGCCAGGGTTTCCCGCCTTCTGAGGGGTCACGGGTACCACTTGGGACAGACAAGCACACTTGACTTTACTCTTAGCTTTTTGGAGCCGCAGAAAGCATCCCTCCCTTGTCCTGGTTCCTCACCATTCCTGCTGATTACAACATATAGGTAACACGTCTTATGGGAACATAATCTTTTTAAATTGCTTGTGAGTGGCTCACTACTTATCTGCTGATAGTAAATGAGCCTCAGCTCCGAGGACACGGCCTCTGAGAAGGGTGCTTTTCTGAGGATCCCTTCTGAATGGTGTGTGGTTCCCAAGTCTCAATTCCAAGAATATACTCAGATACTTAAAGAGCATTCTGTGTAAACAGACCCCTACCTTCCAAGAGAGTGTTAAAGTCTCCAAAACAATCTTGTGTAACAACCGGCAGTACTGGGCTTCTCACAAGAGAACACCCAATCTTAACTCAGTGGTTGACCCTTTTGGGATCGGGCCAGGTTGGCCTGTAGCAGTGGCAGAGGCAGCCAGGGCCCTTGGTCAGAGTAAGCTGTTTTCCCGTGTGAGACGTGGCCATGGATTGCATATAGGCCTCTGATTTTTCTTACCTTAACACCGCTGGCTGGGGGTGATCCTGCAGCTCCCCAGTAACCCCAGCTTGCCTGAGTTAGAGCCTGGGAGAACCTGGGAAGTCTGTGTGTAAGGAAGTGCATTTCCTGGTGTTTGATGAACTAGTCTCCCTGTTAACTAGTGACTCTGTTGTTACAGGTAACTAAATATCCAGCTATTTCATTTTCCTCCACAGTCGCCTGAATCATTTAAATCAATTGAAAAAAAAGACACCTTGCCCCAAAATGTCATGTTGCCTTTGCTGGTGGCCGGCTCCTCGGCTCCTTGCAGAGCGCAGCGGGGAGCCGGCCAGACTCTGGAGCGCTCTGATTCCAGCCGGGCACCCTCTCCGCGCCCAGCGCCTGGTTGTGCTTCTGTACCTTGTTCTGTTCTGATGAGAAATGGTAACTTCACGTTTTACGTTTGATCCTCAGGGGCAAAGCCACACAGCCGCCGCTTTTCTGAAGACCTGGCTCCGCTCCTGCTCTCCAACGGAGGCCAGAGTCACAGCCTCGGACACACCCTGCCAGGACAGGACCCCCGCTCGGAAACAGCAGCCCCTGCGTCCGCCCGTGAGGACCGCAGCAGGGAGACCTCCAGGAGACAGGAGCTGCCTCGGTTTTCTGTGGACTTGAAGATGCCTGCGTGCCAGCCCAAGCAGGAGGTCCGCGGCTTCAGGGACGCCATCGACTTCCCTTCGAATGCAGGTCAGGCTTTTCCGGAAGGAGCGGCCCTGCTGCCACCCTTGGAAAGCCCGGCCGGCCGCCCCAAAGAGAAGCCCTGCGATCTGCACCATAAGGAGCATCCCGGGGGCAGGAAGGCGCCGGCCCCAGACCTGATCCCGCTAGACCTGAGCGAGAGGTCGACCCGGGACAACGCCAGCCACAAGGAGCTGGCCTCCTCGCTGCAGGCGGCGCTGGCCGTGTACCCGTGTCCCTACTGCAGCCACAAGACCTACTACCCCGAGGTGCTGTGGATGCACAAGCGGATCTGGCACCGCGTCAGCTGCAGCTCCATGGCCCCCCAGTGGACGCAGCCCAACGGCTACAAGAGCATCAGAAACAACTTGGTTTTCCTCGTCCGGAGCGGACGCACAGGCCCCCCGCCCGCCCTTGGGGGCAAAGACTGCCAGCCTCTGCCCATCGCGAGGTTCACGCGCACCCAGGTGCCAGGTGGGGCGCCGGGGCCCAAAGGCAGCTCCTTGCCTCTGGGTGGAACCACAAAGGCCACCGGCGTGCCTAAGAGCCGGGAGGGCCATCCGGGGGGCCCCTATGCGCTCTGGGCATCCGGCTCCGAGGGGCCTCGGCAGACCAAGCCGGGCCATGGCCCGGAGCAGCACGGTGCCCCGGCCCAGCCGCCTCTGCCCAGGCCCAAGCAGGAGGCCGGCGCCAGACCTGGGCCTGTAGCGGGCGGCGGCTTCAGCAGAAGTGCCACTCCCACATCCACTGTCATTGCCCGGGTGGGCTCCCAGCCTCCGGCCACCAGCAGGCTGGGGGACAAGTATGTCATCGCCCCTGTGGGGGCTGGCCTGGGCCCCTCCAATAAGCACAGTGCCCCGGACCCACCGAAAGCCAAATTGAGCCCTCAACCTCAGGGTCAGCCGCAGGTGAAAGACGACGGGGGTACCGCCCTACCTCCTCGAGAGCCCCCCTCCAAGGCCGGCCAGGGCTCCAGAGGGAACACAGCCCCACAGGCTCAGCCCACCCCTCAGGCCGTCAAGCAGGAGCCAACGCCTGAGGCCCACGAGAAGCGCCTGGACATCCTCAATATCTTTAAGACGTACATTCCAAAGGACTTGGCCACGCTCTGCCAGAGCTGGGGGGCCAGCGGCCCTGCGCCCGAGCACAGAGGTAAGCTGTGCTGACCCCTCCCTGTGTCCCAGCCGTGGCCCCAGCTGGGTCCCCCCGCCCTCCGTCTGGGAGGGCCGCCTGCTGGCAGCGTCTAACCTGTGGTCCTGGGGCTGCCTCCCTTCCTCCCTGGATGTTCATTGGGAGACAGTTCCACCTCCTCCACGCTGATGTGGACAGGAAGGAGCAGGCCGCCTCCATGGCACTTCACCTCTTTGATATTTTAAGCAAAGTGCCATGGTCCCTTGTTTTATTTTTATACGTATGCAGTGGGACCTCGGTTCTCAAACTTAATTTGTTCTGGAAGGCTGTTCAAGAAGTGATTTGTTCAAAGACCAAATCATTTTTTCCCCCCGCATTGGAAATAATGTAAATGAAATTAATCTGTTCCAGACCCCCTAAATGATTCCCTGTTTTAACCTTTCTTATTACAATTACTCTGAAGAATTAGCTTCTATCATGCTTTGCAATTATTTCTCTTGGAAGCTCTATCACTGTTCTCACAACCTTCCTTTTCCCTTTGCTGCTATCACTAACCTTCTTAGGGCCCACGGTGACTTACTGTCTATATTTAATCATAACAATGAGCAGCACCAGACGCAAAAATACCCTGAAAATATTTCACAGCACAATTTCCCGAGATGCTAATGAGGTTTAGTGGTAAATTGACTCAACTTTGTGCATTCTCTCCTTTGTTTGTAGCTTGAGAGACACGTGACTGATCATACAGGTATTAGCATGAAAGGGTTGTTGGGTCGAGAACCGAAGTTTTGTTCAACAGCCGAGACATTTTCCCCGTGAACAACTTGGTCGAGAACCGAATTGTTCAAGATGGGAGACATTGGAGAACCGAGGTTTGACTGTAGATAATTAAAATATCTATATATCTATATACATCAGTGTGCCAGCATTAGTGAGCAAAGCCTCTGTAGACTAGAAATGTACCATCTAAAGTTTGGGGAATGGACTTTTGCTAGTCCTGGAAAATTCTTTAAATGCTTATTTCCTTTCCCACCAGTCCCTCTGTGTTGACACCTAACAGCAATAACAAGGATGTGCCAGCAGGTTTTCACGTGCCCCATTGGGTATGATGTCCTTGATCGTGAGCTGAAGGTCACGCTCACTGCACACCAAGCACCCTGGGAAATCTAAGTGTTTCCCATGAACTCCCCCCCACCCAGACAAACCCACCCCTGTGGAGTCTGTCCCTGAATTCTCACCTTGGGTGGTCCTCACTGGCTTTGGACAGATGTGTCCATCTGGCACCTGCATTTTCTCTTTTTATACCTGCACTTTCTTAAAGCATATTCCCATTTACTGTGACCTTTGAGAACTTGCTCCTCAACATCCGTTCAGCTGGAAGCACTTTGGGGGATGGGGTTCAGGGTTGGTGAGGTCATGTCAGCGGAGAGGCACCCCGCATCCACTGTGTGAAGGCACTGGGCAGACACGTGCGTGACTAAGTTAGTTTCTGCTCTTCTCCTGTGACGTTGGGACCTGCCCAGGTCCACAGGCACCTAAGCCGCCTCGGTCTGGCCAGTGATGCCTTTGCTTCACATTTACCCTTAGAGAAAAAAATGGGGTGTTTCTTGACTGGGAGAAAACGAGGGTGTTGCACAGTCTTGGAGACTGTCTGGTGGAGCCCACATTGCAGGCCGGCCTCGGCTCCCATTCTGAAAAGTACTGAGCCCTGTGGGTGCTGCTCACATTACAGTCAGCACTTCCTGTGAACTTTCTGGAGTGGATCTGATGGCCTGGGTGCCCGGACATGTTGCGAGGCTTTATGCTGAGTGTTCGTAAGATGCAGCGGGTCCTGGTGAAGGTTCTCACCCGTCTCCTGGCAGCGTTTGCACTGTTCCTGGTCTCAGCTCCATTGAGCGAGCTCGGCACAGCCGGGCGTGGTATCCAGTCGTGCGGTTATTTGCTGTGCAATGGAGTGGAAGCACATAGGTCATACTTTGGGATCGGACACTGGCCACAGTTCTTTAGGCAGAGATTTTCTTGGACTCAAAGGGGGGCTTTCTGGACCCAGGTTGCAGGGGAGAGTTGGTGGTCCTCGTCCCCTCCCGTCCAGGCCTTCCCCTACTGCACCCTCACAGTGATGAGCGACATGGTCGCCCCGTAACCGGACCTGCTGTTGAGTTAGTTCAGCCCCGTGGCTGCACGGCTGACCCAGACCCACACCAACAGATCACACCCACCCTCGGGTCTCCCGTGCTGCTCTGCGTCCTGCTTGTGGCTTTTGTCGTTTCCCCCTGAGAAAGAAGTGAGTTTGAAGTCAAGGTTTTAAGACTTTCAGGTGACAGAAGTACAAAGCAGCTTGACGTAGTTTCCTTTTCTCTTAAAAATTTAAAATATAGTTGGTCCTAAGGCTTAAAAAAAAAAAGAAGAAATTGTTTATTTTTTAAATGTGAAAAGTGCCCAACCTTCTGTGACGCACATGTGCTCTCCTGGATGACCCTTCTCACACACACTGACATAGTCAGGACTGAGTTTCCCTTCGCTCTGACGGGGGTCGCTCGGGGGAAGGTTTTCAGTGCTTCTCCACTAGCAAGGGCAGCTGTGGCCTCAGAGCCTCCTGAGCGTGAGGAGGGACTGAGACCCGCTTCTGCAGGCTGCTACGTGAGTAGCCACCAAGCACGGAGGGACCCGCCATCCCCAGGTGACCTTTTCCTCTGCTGGGTCCTGGTCTCCACTCAGGGACCGATGAGAACCCGCCAGAACCCTTCCCCTGACAGTGCGCTGCCTCCTGTCACAGCTCTCATACTCTCCTGGGGCCCCGCTCCCACCCACACACCCCAAGCTGGACAGGTTCCCGCAGTCTGACCCGTGTCCTGCGCCGAGTCCCTTTCCTCCCCTGCATGTTTGTTTGCTTAGGAAGCCCTGGAGGTGTTTGTTGTGGCAGAAGGCCACCCAGAGCCTGGGTGTGGCTGACTGTGAGTGAGAGGTCCCTGGGGTGGCCCGAGTGTAAATGTCTTTGTTATGGGCTGGGCCGTCACCACAGACACGTCACTCCACGTGCCAGTAACCGCCCCTTCCGAGGTGTGTTGTCCACTGTGGCCGCGCCCGCTCCTCCTCGACCCTGTGGGCCGTGGACCCTTGCATCCTGAGTCTGGGTCCTCTCCTAATTCACCTCCAGTCCACATCACTTTTATTCTCTGAGTCTGTGGGCACTCTGGCGCTTACTTTGTCTCCTCCTGGGGGGTTATCTGCGAGCGAAGGCCACCCCTTGGCGTGCTGGCCATCGATTACAGCTAGAGCGTCGCCTTGCAGCCACGGGAAGGAAATCCTTGGGGGAGAATCTTCCAGAGGAGGAGGAGTGCATCATTGTGTCTGCGACGCTGTTGGCGCTGCCAGTGAGATTCTGGGGTGTTTTCAGAGATGTTGCCATTCACACTGCGCGTTGTTCTCAGGCAGGGTATCAGACACCAGGTGTTTTCAGAAGGGAAGATGGTTCTCAGAGACCGTTCCCCGCACGTTTCAGGTGAACGATGTTTGTGAAGAAATGACAGTCTGGAAGTGCTGCCAAAAGAGGAAGGCATTATGAGGAAGTGACGCTGACCCTTCCCCCGGACTCCCCGACTCACCCGTTATGAATGGAAAAAACGTGTCCCACAGTGTGGCTGCCAAGTCTGGAAACGTGACTGTAACACGAATGGTTTGTCGATAGAATAGTGATAAAATAACAAATCATCTGTGTTTCCAGACTTGTGGCTAGCCAATGGTATATAATAGCAGGGGTTTTAGAATAAAAAAAACTGAAGACAATGGGAAGGGGATAGTGCTGGATAGCATACTATAAGGTCTTTCTTACTGGCACTTAAAAATGATCCTTTCATCAGGGATGCAGTACGTAATACGATGACTTGAAAGACTGTGCTTCCTTGGCCTGAGTCTTTCAGACAAGGGTGAGCATCTGACAAAGGTTAGCGTCCCTGGAAGGCTGGCCCGGCCGCTTCCTCCCCTCTGACTCCACTTTGCACACCTCGGGTTTCTGGGTTAGAGTGTTAGTGCTGCGGCTCACCAGGTGGGCTTCAATTCTAATGAAGTTCATAACCTTTTGATTAACTCAGAATTTTGCAGTAGCTTCGGCATAATATTATTGACCACAGAGGGCAAGAGTCCTTTCTTTAGGAAATAAAGATAAAAAGTTCTGGCAGAATGTGCATGTGTGTGTGTGTGTGTGTGTACACGTGCATGCATGCGTATATGTGTGCATGCATGCTGATGCATCCTCAGTTAAGGAAGTAAGGATGGGGAGTAGAGGAGCAGTTTGGATAGGAAGTAGCCAGCTAAGAGGTTTCCTCAGGGAGAGGGTATTATAATGACTTGTGTTTGGATGTAAATTCCGACACAAGTGCTGTGCTGTCCGTCACCATTGTTAGCAGGTGTTTCGTGTAGGCATGGACTGTGCATTGGAAGCAGTCTGATTGTACCTGGGAAAACGGGACAGAAACGGTGACTATCAGGGGAGGTTTCCACGGGAGTGCCTCTAGGTGGTGGAGGGGAGTGGGGAACAGAGTGCTTTCTGGGTGAGAGTTTCCTGGACCCCAATGAGGAAGGAAAGGAGTTCCTAAGCACAGAGCCAGCAGTGCAGCCATTTTCACACTGGATGTGTGTGTAGGCTCAGTGGAGACGGGGTGTGTGTGTGTGTGTATGTGTGTGTGTGTGCGTGCGCGCACGCGCCAGCCCCTGCAAGAGGGCCTTGCTCAGAAGGGACTGCCCTCCTGAGCTTTCCCTCCACCTATGCGCTTGGTGAGAACTCTTGGGAAGAGGAGCCGGCGGGTGGTAGCTGAAGTTGCTGAGTCATGCTTTTCTTGTTGAACATTGCATGGCACCTTGCCAACGTTAGCCAGTGGTTTTCCATTAATGACGGTGGGATGAGTGTTCGTTACAATGTGTCTGATGCTGTTAGCGTTCCTGCACTGAGAACGAGGTGGGCAAGTTCTTAAATTTCTCTAAGGCTCGGGTTAATGACTTGTTAACGTGAGAAACCAGACAGGTCTGCCTGCCGGTCCGTGCCTTTCTTTGCTGCTTCTCTCCATCAACGGATCAACGACGGCCTGTTGTTTTATCTGTGGAGGCATCGGGATTGGGAATCGTGACTTGGGTTCTGCTGATTTGACTAAGATCCTTTCACACGGAAATGTCACACCTTCAGCCCATAAATAGCTCACGGAGCTTCATTTAAAAATGTGTTGCTTCCGAGGTAACTCTTCCTCGTGAGCAGTTTCGTGTCTTGTTCCTCCATTGAATTGAGTTACCATTGAGCTCGGCGAGGTCTCTCTGGAGCCACCATTCTGTGAAAATTAGCCTTTTCTTCAAGACACCGGAGCAGGAGAGGTATTCAGATGAGTGAGTGCACCGGCCTCCCTTTTCCGAGCAAGGCTGACTGCGTTTAGGATCAGAAGGGAGCTGGAGGCCAGTGCTCCGGCCCAGAGCCTCATCCCGAGGTGTTCCCTGTGGGCTCCGAGGGGACAGCGTGGGGCACACAGGGACGGGTCCAGTGGGTGAGGTTTTTGATGGCGGGGTCCCTGGCCTGGGTCCCAACCTATCGACCGGGGACGGCCCCGGCCCTGCTGCCTCCGGATTCTGGCGCCCGGTCTGGCCACCCGGTGTCACTCCGATTTGCTTGGTGTGCCGCTGACAGAACATGAGAAGGCTGGGCGAGCATCCAGCTGCTCGGAGCCGCACACCTGACAGCCGCCGTTTCGGGCTCATCACGGGAGTGGGTTTAATTCGCGGTAATTCATGCTCGCTCGGGGGCCCCGTCTGTGCCGGCTCTGTCAGAGGAGCCTCAAGGAAGGTAGCTCCCCTCAGGTCACATCAGACAGATTAATGATGGTTTCCTCTCCCCTCTCCCATCTGCACCCCTTGGCCACCGCCACCCAGGGACGCCCCGGACGCAGGCCCGCCAAGGAGACTTCGTCTGCGTGGAGTGCGGGAAGTGCTTCCACCAGCCCAGCCACCTGCGGGCACACATGCGGGCTCACTCGGGTAAGGCTTGCCCTGTCCCTCTGTCCCTCCGTCCCTCCTTGTCCTTGTCTCCCCTCCCCTCCCCCGTAGGGTGTGGGTGTCCTCTGCAGGGGTTCACCCTCCCCAGTCGTTGACATGCGGACACCTAGGCCCCCGCGGGGGAAGGGTGAAGCGTCCCCTTCGGGGACTGTGCGCCAGACTCTCCCGGAACAGTTTTTCCTTTGCATCGAGTGCCATGTGGTTTAATTTGAGATAAGCCTGTTTGCAAATGTTTCGTTTTAATTAGAGAGCAGGCTCCTCAGAAATGAATATGCGAACGAGCTGTGCTGCCACCAGCACTCACGGAAATCAAAGCCGCTTTCCGTGTGACAGGTGCTGGCTCTCCCCGCCGCGCCCCCCCACCCCCGGCCCTGTGGTGTGGCCGGGCCCCTCTGGAGCCACCCGTGAGGGGTGCAGACCCCGGGCTGATAGGAACCGAGACCATGTCAGGCTGAGAAGCCGTGTGTCACCCACCGGGAGCGGGAGGCGGGAGGGTCCCTTCTCAGAAGTGTGAAGGATCACACGTAAGCCGGTCTGATGTGAGATGACAGGGGCCAAATGGTAAGTAAGGCAGGAGGAGGGTCCCTTCCCACAGGCTGGTAATTAATGTTGTCAGTGACGGCTTTCTTCAGCAGCCGCGTCTGAATTAAAAAGGGCAGTGGCCCCGGGCAGCAGCATCGCAGCCTCCGCAGTAAGTGTGATGGTAAATTGGTATTTTCCAGCCGTGGGCTAGGCGCTGGTGTCTTTTTGTGTGAGAGTGCTTGATCCGTAATGGCCCCGATTACTGCTAACACTCCCCTTATTCCCACAGTGGTGTTTGAGTCCAATGGCCTCCGAGGTGCTGAAGTCCACACCACCTCTGCGGATGCCCCCAAACAAGTAGGTCTCCGGACGGGGGCGTGGCGAGGAGGTTTGGGTTGCAGCGAGGTAGCGGGAGCGTGAGCCGAGGTGCGCTCTCGGGACACACGTGTGGACACCTTCTGGGCTTGGACGTGGAGCCCAGGCCTGCGGGACAGCCCAGCTCAGGGGACTGGAAATGGGGAGGGTCATTCAGCTGCTCGAGGTCTTGTTGGGGTTGTGGGAACTGGGAGAGACTCGGGGGTTAGGGGGCAGGCGGGGAGGGCCCCGACATGCTTGACGTTCACACACTCTCACCCCAGGTGCTTTCACATGTTTTCTTGAGAAGAAATTATGCTTTGTCTCCTTTCTTAAAACCCGTAGTTTTGTATTACTCCGTGTCCCTCCATATCATGCCCTCTACCGCATGGCCCGTGTCCGTGCATATGTGACCGTGCTGCTGCGGCTTTTGTATGCAAACCACTCAGTGTCCACACAGCATGGCGGAGCTCTTGGAACCAGCCGTCATGGGACCGGGTGCCTTGCTCTGCAGTGGGATCACACACATCATCATCGGCGGTCCCCTGTGCCACCCCAGGCTGAGAGCACGTGGTTTTAGAGCTCTCCTTCCTTGTCCTCCTACAGAATGTCATGCCTCATTCTCTCACCAGCATTTTCTGTGTAACCTTCTTGCCTCAGGACATTCTGAAACAACAGATGCTACCATTGTGAATGCACAGGGGTGTGTTTGCCATCAGATAAACATTAAGCCCCATCAGGTAGTGAGAGGGAGGAAGGGCACCCTGCCCCTGCCCCTGACCTGGGCAAACCCAACCATTGGGGCATCCTGTTTGTTGACGATGAGGGGGAGTGGGATGTCAGAGGGACCGCAGGCATCCTCTAGCCTTCTCACTGGAAGAGACTGGTAACAGGTGACAGCGCCTCCACCAGGACCTCCTGTGAATGAGGGACTGACCTGCTCAGGGTCTTCCATTTTTAAATTTATTTCTGAGTTTTTAGAATTCCTGCAGTTGTTCAAAGCCTGTCTTCCCATGCCATTGACAAAACGCCTTCCCGTTTGTTTTTTTTTACCATGTTTTACTAAGTGACTTCTCTCTCTTTAATAAAACTATAGTTTTAGAATGTCAAGCAGTTATTTCATGATGCTGTGACAACTTATGAAATAAATAACAGCTTGCAGAATGCTGAATTAGAAGATTTCTGAGCACATGTGACCTCGGCTCGAAGCACTGTCCTTTTTAGCAGAAATCAGCCCCGGTGACAAGAGGCACCGATGCGTCTGTGGGCTGCGTC
>PVJN01029998.1:0-25963 GCA_004026805.1 Lasiurus borealis | reverse complement strand
ACGCACACAGAAAAGAGATCCATAATATCTCCTGATGTAGAGTGGAGCTTAATGAGGAAAGTTGGTTTGAAGAGAGAATTAGTATTTCCAATGTGAGAGAGGAAAAGGCAGGGATGATGGAGTTGGGAAAACTTAGTCATCAAATTCTTTCTCCTACAGATGCCATGCCCAACAGAAATTCTACCCAAATCCCCAACCATAATAATGGTCTTCTTCCCAAGGAGTTCCTTTTATTTTTTAAAATGTGTTTTTATTGCTTTTAGAGAAGAAGGAAGAAGGAGAGAGAAATCAATGAGAGGAAATCATTGATTGGCTGCCTCTTGCATGCCCCCTACTGGGAATGGAGCCCACAACCCAGGCATGAGCTCACATACCTGGAATCAAACCTTAGACCCTTCAGTCCACAGGCTGATGCTCTATCCATTGAGCAAAACTGTCTGGGGCATGAGGTATTGCTTTTAACACTGTTAAATCTTGATGAACTCTTTTGGATTTTCGGTTGTACTTTGGCTTTGCTCACACTCCGGTTGATCTTGATGTAGTTAGCATGGTTTGCAACCTGAAATAGAGAAACTCTATGTCTGAATGTTTTCACCCTGATTGCACAACCTCCTGTGATATGAATCCTGTGTACTATATAGTGACACCTTCAGTTAACAATGGGTTGCAGCCACGAGATCTAGCAAACAGTTTATGTCCTCCTACAACTTCTTAGGAAGCACAGTGTGGTCTAAGTCAGTGGCTCTGTTGACTGAGTTTGCTGACCACTGTCATATACTACCCTTTACCTCTTTGCACACAATATGCCACAATGGCCTAATCCTCACAGCTTCCAACTACACGGTAACATTTAGCCTAAGTAAACCAACATTTCCACCTCATCTTTTTTTTTTTAATTTAATTTATCTTTATTGTTGAAAGTATTACAGATACGCCCTTTGTTTTCCACCACATCTTCTTTGACTGTAAGTTCCCCATTGACTAGTCATTTTGTGAGTGTGGTTTAATTTATGTTTTATTTTTTTTGACATTTAGTATTTTAGTCCCTTTCTAATTGGGGTCCAGTATTTATGTGAAAGGAATGACGTAGGCATGGAGTCACGTTTTTCCCCTCCAAATTGGCATCTTCTTAATTCTGCACCATTTATTGTGAATAATTTATCTTTTTGATGGCAGTGGAAGTTTTTCATAGGAAGGCAAAAAGGAAAATAATTAACTTTCAGATTTCACTAGCTTCTTTGCTTTTTTGTCACATAAGAACATTTCCACTCAGCCTCCAAAAAAATTCCATTTCAAACTAACGTTAAAGTGCTAAACCTTGTCCCTGGGTGGTGTATTTCTGGGTAGCTTCTCTGCTGCTGTAAATAAAGGATTTCTTTTGAACATCTTGTTCTTTTGAACATGTAGTTTTATTCCTTATTTAATATTTGCTAGTATTTGTTATTTAGGTTAAAATACATTTATGGTTAATTTCTCTTAACCCATTGCTTGGATCATCTTCATATTACAATTTATTAAATGATAATTTTCCTTAAAAGCGAAGTATTATAAAAGGTGGACTATGAGGATAAACTGGAGAATAAATAGTTATTTGGAAATTAAGGGGGTTTAAAGATACCTTTGTGGCATTTTTTGAGGTTAATATGTTTAAATAATGCATTCATTTTGAGAAAAGCCTCAACCAACCAAAAGATCAGTCTTTACCAGAAGGTTGCAGCTAGAATGCTTCCTCCTCTGATACTTTCTCCTTCTTTCCATTGTACACAGATTTCCAGCAAGGCAGTGGGGATGCCCTAGGAGTAGTCTTTTCATCTTCTTTTCTACTCAGTGTCAACATTCTCTTCCCCAATCTTACCGCTCCCCAGCTTATCTCAAGTCTTGGGGAGGAGGAATAAATAGTTCCTCTTTATATTAAAGGTTGGAAGAAATAGCTGATAATCCTGGCAGCACTAGCTGTGGGCACACTCGATAACGGAGGTGTCTTTGTACAGTCTGCACTTCACCTGCGTCCCTTCCAAGAGCACTGCTAGAGCTTAAACCCACACTTCCCTGAAGTGAAGAGGACAATTTTATACTCATCAGAAGAGAATAGATATAGTGTAATTTGGGGTCACCCAGCTCTTTGTCCACCTTTTCTGTTTGAAGGATCAGACCCATGGGTTGCTCAGAGGAAATCAATATTGTGTGTCTAAACCTGTCTAGTGAGAAAACATGTGGAAGTGAGCTCAAGGAATTTCTCCAGAGGTAAAATACAGAGTCATAAGTAGAAAAGACAGGAGGAATAGAAATAGGAAGGAATAGAGAGAATGACAATAATGGGAAGAAAAAGGAAGCACTCTTACATTTAAAATAACTGACCAAAGCAGTTAATGAGACAAAATAGCTAGCTCAGGAATGATCCAGGCTTTCAATTCAAAAGAGATACATAATTCCAGATACCTTTTTTTTTTCTTCTTTCAAAATGACCTTGGGTTTGAGTTTAGTAGGTTTTGGTGCAGCTGTTATTTGATAATAACACATTGTGTTTTCCAATCTACTTAGATTGTTTAAAAAACAGATAACTGAAAACCATCTGTTTGTGTTTCTGTGTAATTTGTTCTTAGGACAAGGACTGGTAACAAATCATTGCAACTCCTGCTATAGAGGCCTCTCATTAATTTAAGGAGTTCTACAAACCCAGTCTGCAGTACCCAGTTGAAAGGGCTGCCAAGCGCTGGGCTTTCTCGGAAAAGCAGAAAATTAATTTCTTCCTTTGCCCTTTGTGTCTAGGTGGCATCTTTTTTATCTTCCTGGCAGTGTCTCTTACAATTTAATGTGCATTTGAATCATCAGCACAGAGTGCTTAAAATGCATTTTCTTGAAATTCACCTCCAGAGACTTGGATCAGTCTGTCTAGGAAGGGGCCAGGAGCCTCCACAGTTAAAAAGCTCCAGGTGATTGGATATAGGCCTTATTAAGACCCTCCCTGGGCTACCACTGTTTTTTAGAATAAATAGATTTGGCAGGTAAATTCAGGACAGGACTGGTATTCTGGTATTCTGTAGCTCAACTGTTTCTACTAAGAATTTAACATACATGTAAACAAATACACATAAACATACACATACACACACACATACCCATAACCCCAGAAAAACCCAAATAGAATAACAGCAAAGCAAATGGCTCAAAGCAATGCAAAAGCCAGTAATGGATTTTAAATAGGCCCTTAGAGGTATAATGGAATCTGATCAAATTCAGCCGCTGAGACACAGAGGCCAACTCTAAGTTAACGTGGAGGATAATGGAAACCCTTTCAAAGGACCATAGTTAATTTTAGTTATTGACACCAAGATCTGTGCCCTGGAAAGCATTATCAGTTTTACACACTATGTTAATCTGCCGTCTATGTGGTATGCTGGGTAAAAAATTCCTTTTGCAATACTGTGCTGTATTTTATTGGATATATATTCTCATTTCTTTTGTTTTAACTCAAGTTTCTAACCTAAAAATATGATCCCCATCACTATTGCCCCTAACATCCTGAAGGATACAATACAACTTTTACTGCTGAAGAGTAGATGACTGGAAGAATCTACTTATCAGCAAATGGTGATGGGTGTTCCTTCCCAGCCCTGGTGGATATAATAGACTGGAGAAAACACTCTATTTAACCTCGTTGGGCCTCAGCTTCCTCCTCTATAAAATAAAATCAGTAGATAGTGGATTGTTTCTTTAGTCTTCTCTAATGCCAGAGAATGAGAATGTGCTAAACTCCCATCTGTTCTTTAATGTAAACCTCGCTACAACCTTCATCTCTAGTGAGAAAGCAGTTAATTGCCTTTAGAAATAAATTAAAAAGAAGATGGATTTAACAGAATCTAAATCCATGCCACACTTGCAAGTGGTAGTGCTGAATTCTAACCCATGCTTTTTTTTGTTTGTTTTTTTCAAATATATTTTATTGATTTTTCACAGAGAGGAAGGGAGAGGGATAGAAAGTCAGAAACATTGATGAGAGAGAGACATCGATCAGCCACCTCCTGCACACCCCACATGGAGATGTGCCCACAAGCAAGGTACATGCCCCCAACTGGTATCGAACCTGGGACCTTTCAGTCCGCAGGCCAACTCTCTATCCACTGAGCCAAACCGGTCTCGGCTAACCCATGTTCTTTAACATGGAACCCTTCTGTACTTTGGCCTTCCAAGTTCTTATATGTGATTGCTTTGTCCTAGGCTATTTGGTGGGGTGTAGGACTGTGAAAGGGAAGGGAGACAAATATATGTTTTAATCATAACACTACAAGTTAGCACAGTTAAGGAAGATTATTATTGAGTTTTCAACTATGGACTGAAGTCAATGGCTGCTATTCAGCCTCTGGCCATTAGGTGGGGCAGTTGAAGAGTGGGAAATAACATTTTCAAATGAAGCAAATTACTACTCAAGGTTTTTCTTAGCCTGAAATTAAATGGTACAAGATACCCTCCTTTTATAGAGTCCAAACTCTTACAGCGGTCAGACTCTTAGTTTCCTTTTTTAGTTCAGTGCAATAAGGAAAAAGGGGCACACGGGTGATGCAGTTAACATAGTATTGCAAATTTTGATATTAATATAACATTTTCATTGAGGAATCAAAGACCAAAATAGGCAGTTAAGTAAGTCAAGTATGTGAGGTTAGGAGAAGAATAAGTTCATGGGCGTCCAGAGAGTGGAAAGGAGCCATGACAGTCAGGCAGCCCTCTTTCCCAAGCCTATTGATTTCCTTTTCCATCCAGGGCATGCCTCTGTTTTCCTTTCTCTCCACTTTCAGGCAAGTCCATACCAATTAATTTAGCTGACATCTTAATGGATAAATCATTAAGAAAATCTTTTGTGCCAAGCACCTCTTGATGAATTTTGATTGCTAATGTTACCTGGGTTCTGCTTCACAGTGTTTTTATTGACCTACTCATGGATTCAAGATGTTTTCATAAAACTTACTAAAGCTTTAAGCCAGTCCTTTAAAGAATAGAAAACTTTTAACTTTTCTTTGTCAATGTCCACATTTAGAGCAGAGTCAGAGGCATGGAGAGGGTGATCAGAAGACAAGGGGCTAGGTGAGAGGAGTGTTTCTGGTTACTTGTGTTAGATCTCCTTAAAAATAAAATTCCATGAAGCTTTCCTACTGAATATCGTGGGGAAATAATAGATTCTGGAAATTTACATTTCATAGCGAAGAAATTTTTTAGGAGGCAAAGCATTGAAATTTGGTAGTTTAAAAAGGAAGGATTATTGAGGAAGTCATCTCAATAAATACTTGAAAAAATGAATAGTACTGCCAAAATGTTTTCCCACTTTTCCTAATATACTTTTTGTTAGTACTTTTACATGAGATAGTTGAAAGTCCTTGAAACTCATAAAGCTCTATTTTTTATTAATTCCTGATTCCCCAACACATTTTCATGAGCTTTTGAGAGGGATACAAAATAGAAGAATGATTACATTTGATAAAAATCTGTAGCGTTTCAAATTATTCTCATTTGCCCTTACATACACACACATAACTGGGAGCAGACTGGATTTAAGCACTGCTATAATTTAAATGGCAGCCAACTTCACAATAAAATTCTGATAGCTCATTCCTCTATTTCTAAGAAACTAATGCAAGAGAAAGATGAGAATCAAATTTGGACTACTGTGCCCAGTTTAGTAGTATATGGTGCTAATTAAGATAATACTAAAACTTTTGAAACATTTAAGTATTTAATATATACTAGATTCCCACTTACACATGTGACTAAGTCCTGTAATTCTCACTATAACCTATGAATGAGTTCAGTATTTTTAATTAGCACCATTTGTTTTCCTTCATAGTGTTGATTTCCAAACAATCTGGTTTTCATATATTCACAGAAAAACTGAACTTAGTCAAGATGAATCATTAATAGCAGTTAGTTCTTCACAGATGTGTTGTGTAAATAGCAAAGCCAGTATTCTGTGATTGTCGGGGTATACATATAGCTGGGTATGCATTATCTGGGTATACACATAATGATATATCATGTTATTATTGGCAGAAAAAAACTAAGTGAATTGGGAGCAGTGAAGTAAGTTTGGATGACTGGTAGTTAAGTATTATCATGCTTTCTGAGAAAAATATAAAATTTAGGAAATTTAAGCAATTATATTGTTTTTATAGTGTAAAAGACTATTGATGTTGATTATTTTTTGAATCACTATGTAAGAGAGGAGTCTCCTATAAATGGACTAGCCCAGCAAATAAACAGAAAGTCACAAATACTTTTTTAAATTTTATTACACTAAAGAGCAGCCTTCTTAACCACTTGTCTGAAACAGCACTCCTTTCATTCTCAATTCTTCACCTTTTACATTTTATTGTTTGTAGTGCTTTCCACTACTTGACACATTTCATGGTAGTTTGTTTATGAACTGGTTTCTTCCCACTAGCTTCATAAAGGCAAGAAATTGCTTTGCTTTATTCACTGATGTTTCTCTAGAACATTGCCTGTCACTTAGTAGATGCTTAATAAATGTATTTAAATAAATATATAAATGAGATGAAGAAATACATGTGGCTAATAAAAATTAAAAATGATCTGCTTGCTAGAAACCAATATAAGTAAAACCAATTAAAAAACAACTAGTGATTCCATCTGTCAATGCACAAAATATATACAAAAAATATATATACCCAGTGTTCAGGAGAATGAAGTAAAACAGATATTCATCCTAAATTTATTTATTTATTTATTTATTACTAAACTGACATTTATTTTATTTTTTAATTTTTTTAATTAATGTATTACATGTATACATATATTCCCATTGTCCCCACCCCCCTCTCCCAGGCATACCCTAACTCATCCTAAATTTAAAACCATCTTCCTGGAAAGGACTTTGGAAATACGTATGTGATTTTAAAGCTTTTTCCATCACACTTTTATTCTAGAATACTAATATATTGAGGGAAAAAAATCCAAATTTAAAAAACAGCATTTATTACACAGAAATTTTGAATTCTACTTACTTAGTGAAATAAGTTAAAGAATCCTAAATGCCTGCAGGTAAGGGGGGTAGTTAAATAAATTATGATGTATTGCTGTAATGGTAGGATAAATACATTATAAGTTAGGTATACTTAGTGTTTAAACATGGAAAAGCTGATGCTATGAATTTAAATTAATTTTAGAAATGTTGTGAACATTTGAATACATAATATTACTTTATTTTAAAACCAAACATAGAAATAATTAGTACAAATTATACCAGACCAGGTAGGAGTATTTTATATTATAGTTGGTGTATATATAGGTGATTTTGTATTACATTTTGCTATACTTTTATTTTTCCATGTTTTCTAGATTGAAACTTTTGTGATCAGAAAAATAATTTTAAAAATATTTTAAAGTAACTTTACATTAAATTGTTGATAATCTAGAATTCATTATGTTTTATAGTATGGACTTCTGGTTTTACATGAAGAAATACTTATAGTCTAGTATTATATTTCTTATCTAAGAATGCACATGTAACAAGAATTTCTAAGTAAAATTAAATTTTACCATATTCCTGTGACTTTTAGGGGTGTGCTCACCATATGGGTAAGAAGACCTAAACTTTAAGGGATTCTGGTCAATGAAAAGAGAGGAGTGACTTGATTTAATAACTATAAATATTATCCTTATTTAAGACTAGTATAGTAGTTGTTGCATGAGCTTGGGAAGAGACTAGTGAAAAATATTTAATTTTGATGGAGGCCAGGGTGAGAGGCCTGAGCTGCATGGCCTTAGGAGGCAGGAGGATAGCCCATGAAGTGATAACAGCACCAATTTCTATAGTTCTGTCTTGTTGTGGTTAGTCCAGCTTCTAGTCAGAAAGCTTTTTCTGGCCTCTCTCTTTATCAGCTTTGAAGACTGTGCCTTTTATCCTTGGATTGTTAGACACATTTCCATTTGTGGCTCTGCCCCAGCATTTCTCGTACCTAAATTGATAGGCTTGAGCACACAAGTTCCTCATTCTCTCATGATCTGTATCCTTGACCAGACACTGTGAGACTCAGCCAGCAAACTCAGGCAGCAGGCCAAAGCACAGCATTTAATAAGAAGGCTCCCCTATAAGTTGACTCATTTGATTCAAGGCTGTATGAGCTATTGAATTTGATTCAAAAACATGTCCTAATTCTTGCGCTGGTTTTCAGACCTATGGAAGTGGAAGGTCCCTGACATTGATTGAACTTGGGTGTTGCAAATGAGGAGAAATGCAATGAGAAAATTCATTCTACCTGAACTCCCACAGTTATAATTTCTGTCCAATAATTTTTTTGAGCCAAGGGTCTCAATGTTATAAGGCACTTCATACAGCCTAGCACAGTGTGTGGCATGTGGTAGACATTGGTAAGTATTTATCAAGAGAATTTCCGACACTTTGTCTTCTGTTTTTAGCTCATTCATGTAATCGAGCCATATATCCTTACACTAATAATTTAAGAATGCAAAACTCACCCCAGACTTGCATCCTAAATATGCAAAGAACTAATATATATATTCCTAAATATGCAAAGAACTAATATATATTCCAGGGACTGGAATGCTGTAATGAATTGAATGACTGGTCACTATGATGCCCACTGCGGCCAGTAAATGGGCCAATTGGGTGGGGCCAGCTGGCCAACCTCCTGCAGTCTCTGGCCCCAACCCTGATGGGCCCCCACCACCCCATTGGCCCCCAGCTCCTCCCCCCAGCCAGCCCCACCCCTTATCACCATCCCTACCCCATAGCGGGTGGGGCCAGACAGTCAACCTCCTGCACCCTCTCCCCATGGTCAGCCCCATCCCCAATTAGCCCCCTACCCTCACCCCAAGGTCCAATTGCCCATAGCTCCTTCCCCCAGCCGGCCCACCCCTGATTGGGCCCCAATCAGGGCAGACTGGGCAGTCAACTTACTCCCATCTCCTTCTCCCAACAGGCCCACCCCCAATCCACCCTGACTGGGGCCAGGCCAGCCAGAACCCACCTGTGCACTGAGCCTCTAATCTATAATAATAAAAGCATAATATGCTAATTAGACTGGACAGTTGAATAACCTTCCAGATGGCCTTCCAGATGAAGCTGGGGCTGTGAAGGCCAAGCCCCTTGCATGAATTTCGTGCATCAGGCCTCTAGTAAATAAATAAGGATTATACAGATATCTAAATGGGAAAACGAGCAAATGACTTGAAGGGGCACTTTACCAAAGAGGATGTTCATATGGTCAGTAAACTTATAAAAGGAGATTCAATCTAATCATCAAGAGAAAACAAAACCGCAATTCAATATCACTACATCCCCACAAGAATCACTGAAATTAAAGGGACAGATGATACCTAGAGTTGGCAGGAGTGCAGAGCAACCAGAACCTTTGTGAGAATGTGAATTGGTACATTCGCATGAAGAACTGTTTGGCAGCATTTACTAAAGCTTAACACGTTTATAGCCTATGACCCAACAATTCTACTGCTATGTATTTTGCAAACAGAATTGCACACAGATGTTCATCAAAAGACTACAGAAATGCTCATGGCAGCACTATTTGTAATAGAGAAAAGCTGGAAAGTACTCAAATGTCCAACAAAAAAAGAACCATGACTAAGTTGTAATGTATGTACACAATGTAATACTAATCAGCCATAAGAATGAATGAATAAATATTGATGAATCTCTCAGACATAAGAAGTATGCGTATTATCTCTCCCTCTTTAAATAAAGTGCAAAAATAGGCAAAACTATTGTTTTGGTGCTAGAAATCAAAATAGCGGTTATCCTTAGGGAGGGGTGTAGCTAGTGAAGATATGGATGAATGTTCAGGTGCTAATAATATTTTGTATTTTCATTTGGTACTGGATATATGATGTAGTCTTTGTAAAAGTTTATTGAGCTCTACATGTATGATTTGTGTACCTTTTGGCATGGATGTTATTAAATAAAAGATTAAAAGAAGTCCCCCCCCCCCAATTAACTAGCAAATTCTGATATTGAGCTTATAATGTGACCATATAAAGTAGTTCCAGAATGTCTCCAAATGTGTTCTCATGAAGCTATGGCAAACAATAAGTCTTAGATTCTCTGTTTTCTATTCTCTAAGCCTGAATCATTTAGTAGAATGGTTTAAAGTGAAGAATAAAGAGGTGCTTTTTTTTTTTTAACATAACAAGGGAGCCAAGGGAAATATTTTGCTTTGAAGAGCGATTTTTGAAATTTCTTTTCTTCTTCTCTGAGTTTAATTACTGGCTAAGCCTCCTCAGTCACATTGGGATGGGAACTTATTAGTATACTTTGTTAGAGGGAATAAAAACAACACAGTTATCAAATCGGTAGGGTGAGTACATTGTTGACAATTTACTTTGTAGAAGATTATAAAAGGTTTTAAGGTTAGAGACATGTCTTTATTTGTCAGTTCAACTACATCCCACAAAGTGTCTATATGGACCATTTCCAAGTTCCCATCAGTGAGAAGAGATTATGCTTCATGAATGCAACCACAGTTTTACCTACATAGATAGCAATGACAAACTCATAGGTTATCTAGATGCCTTTTATTGTGTATTCATAGATTTCCCACAGCTCGGGATTATAGTTGAAGAAGGTAGAAATGCATGGCCGTGCTCTGAAGAAAGTGTGTGAGCTTTATTGATGAGACCAAGCCTTATACCTTTGTTTAGACGCAAGCTAGCAGTTATGGCCCTTGCCATATCTGTTTTCCACAAAGCACCTTCTGTACTTGTCAAGATCAATAGCTGGTTTTATAAAGACAAAAAGCACAGAATTCATCCCATAGGATGACTGCTTATTTACCTTGTGGAAGTACTTCTTCTGACATTCTCAGACCAGTAAGTTTAGATTTCACTCAGAGAACCCCTTTAAAAACCATCACCAATTTATACTGTTACACAGCATTTCTGCCAAGTATTCCATGCAATTTAATAATAATAGCAATAATGAAATATAAAAACCTTTTGTATTTCATGGTTTACAAAGTTTTTTACACGTTAATTGTTCCATTGGACAAAATTCTGTAAAGTGCATATATTATGCCATTTTGTAGAGGAGGAAACTGAGAATTGCACACTGAGTTCAGTTTGCACAGCAAGCTGTATCAAGCCCAGGCTTTTCAACTCAGCCCATAGCGCTTTGGGTTTTATTCCAGCCCTGTAAGAGTCCTGATTGTATTTACCTTCCATGTACAACTATGGAATAAGAATTTTTGGTGTAGCATATTAGTTAATTGACTCAATGCACATGGTGTGCTTCCTGTGTGCCAAATATTGGGCTGGCTGTTGGAGGCAGAATGAAGATAGAAGAAATCCTACCCTGACAAAGCACACAGGGAGTCCAGACAAATAACTGAGCAATTAAAATAGGAGCATACCAACTGTATTTATCATCTTTTATGCACTATGCCAAGTACATGGGTACCACGGGAAGGCACAGGAAGGGCACATGACCCTATGCTGGACTGTTACAAGCTTTCACTCTGTATCTAACGTGTTTTAATAATGATATCAGAAAATAGAACCTTCTAGATATTTTAGTGACCAGCGGAAGAGGAAAGTAATATTTGAGAAACATGCTTAGAAATTACATGTAGTGGAAAAGGAAGATTATAAACTCAATAAAGCTGTTTGGCTGGAGATGAATGATCATGCTCAGGGTCTGTATTTTAAAATGTCATCCTGGAAAAGGAAAGAAGGGGAACAGAAACTTATAACAAAAGTCAACCTTATTGACCACAGTTTTAACATAGAAAGCTCTCAGATATCCTTAACTGCTTGTGTTGAACCACTGAATTTCCTATCTAATAAAAGAGTACTATGCAAATTGACCGTCACTCCAACACACAAGATTGCTGCCCCCATGTGGTCAAAGATGGTTGCCCCCATGTGGACACAAGATGGCCAGCAGGGGAGGGAAGTTAGGAGATACCAGGCCTGCAAGGGAGGGCAGTTGGGGGTGATCAAGCCTGCAAGGGAGGTCAATTAGGGCAAAGGAGGGAAATTGGGGGTGACTTGGCCTGAAGGGGAGAGCAGTTGGGGGCAGGGGAGACCAGGCCTGCAGGGTAGGGCAGTTAGGGGTGACTGGGGGAAAATCAGGCTGGCAGGGGAGCAATTAGGCATCAATGAGGCTGGTAGGGAAGTAGTTAGGAGGAGATCAGCAAAAGCAGTTAGGGACAATCTGGAAGGCAGGCAGGCAAGCAATTGGGAGCCAGCAGTCCTGGATTGTGAGAGGGATTGGGCCTAAATGGTCATCAGACATCTCTTAAGGGGTCCCAGATTGGAGAGGGAGCAGGTTGGGCTGAGGGACACCTCCCTGTCCCTGAGCATGAATTCTGTGCGCCGGGCCTCTAGTTTATTCATAAAGGCTCTCCATAGCAAATGTTCTTCATTTCTCTTTACCTTGTCCTGAAAGAATTAGTATTCCCAAGGCTTCTTCATCTGCAGTGGAAATAAGCATTTTCCATCTTGGAGCATCTTTATAGCTGGCTCAGAAGATGGTCATGTTCTATTGAAAGCCCTTTGAATTTTTGGTTAAAGCTAGCAGTCAGTGATTTAAAAGTATATCCCACTGTAACTTTCTAACACCAGCCATGCCCTTAATCTTAGCAATTGTAGGAAGAAGGTAACCACTGAGAAAAATGAGCTGAACTCAAGGTCTTTGGAAAGTTTTCAGAGAATTCTTGGATTTGTAGAGATGGTAGGCAAACATTTAATGGCTTATTTGTACATTCTCCTATTGAGTACATCCATAGCTTTCAATCGAGGCCATTACCTCCCCTTCAAAAAAGATAGGGACTGTTGTTTGGTGATGGGAAGAAATAAAGTAGCCATTTGAACATCAGATTACAGTGGTACCTCGAGATACGAGTGCCCTAACATACGAGATTTTTGAGATATGAGCCGTTGAGCAAGCGATTTTTGCTTTGAAATACGAGCAACATTTGAGATAGGAGTTATCGAGCGGATTGGCCAGCTGCACAGGACCTACCAGTTTACCATGACTCGACTGTCTCATAGTTTCCACGCCTCAAGGTTATGGAAGAAATTAAACTCGTATCTCAAGGTACCACTGTATTTGGGTACACCATAGAAACTTAGCATCTAAGAAAACATTCTGTTATAGCCAGCTTCCAAGCTGGCCCCCAGCGATCCCCTTTGACACTGTAGCAGGGTTGATCTCTGTGACCATTGCAATAAAGTGGAAGTGATAGTATGTCACCACTGAGATTAGATTATAAGACTGTGGCTTATGTCTTGGGTTTCCTCGCTCTCTCTCATCACTCACTTTGGGGAAAGCCACTGCCAACTCATGAGGAACTTGGACAGCCTATGAAGAAGCCAACAAGGTCAGGAAAGCAGGCCTCTGGCCAACAGCCTGTGTGGAAGAGAGGAGGCTTCACAACATCCCTGTGGGTGACTATGAAAGGATTCTCCAGTCCTAGTTGAGCCTTGAGATGATTGCAGCCCAACTTACCACTAGACTACAACCTCTCCAAAGGCCCTGAGCCAGAGCCATGCAGCGAAGCTACTCCTACATCCATGATCCTTAGAAACTGTGCGAGAGAATAGATGTTTGTTGCTTTAAGTTGCTGTATTTTGGGATAACTTGTTACTGAACAAGAGATGCCTAATGCACATGATCTTGCCTCTAATCATGATACAATGACAACTTTCCCTATTAATCTTGGGAAATAGAACTGGAAGTGAGAATGTGCAAGTCACTACTTTCCCCTTATTGGTAAATAGCACAGTGTGGCCCCTTCATGGCTGGCACCTGGTAACTGTTGTGGTCCCACAGCAAGAAGCAACCTTGTGGCAGAAAAAAACAATCTTTCTTTTTAAGTGATTTCTCCGTTTCATTTTTAAAAGCACTGGCTTTCAACTGTGTCCTGGGGAAATCTTTCTTATAATTCCTTCAAGCACAGTCAGTTCAACAGAAAATTCATATTTTCCCAGCGATCATGGGTGGTACTAAGGTAATTTTCGCAAGCTTTAGGGCCTCCCGTAGTCCTCCAACAAGTTTCACAACTGTTAGTATGCTGCAGTCATGGCTAGCTTACATGGTGGCACACACTTTACGGGTGCTTGTTCTGGTAGCTATCTGTGAAGAAGAAACTTCAGCTGGGAAAGAGGAAAGAGGAAGAAAACAACTCAATTCTATAATTATTGGTCATATCAAAGAAATATAATAAAACACGTAGTAAAATATGCGCTGTTGTTTTTAGTGAAAGTAGCTGTGTAAAATGGAAAGATTCTCCAAACAGCAACAATTGTTGTATTTTTCTTGTTTTGATTATGCTTTCTTTATTAGGAAACCAATTTACCCAGTGCTTGAGCTGCCAAGGGCTTTGTTCTGAGGCAATACTTTAAAACTATGTAAAGGGACTATTTAGTGAAATGGCCACCAATCGGTTGATTCAAGTATATTTTAAATGAAATAGAATAAGACATTTCAGAATATAATACATAATAAGGTAATAGTTATTTTGTTTTAGCTCTATGTATATTTTTATGTCTATGTGTACTACAGGAGATATAAAATCTATTTTTTTTTTTTTTGCTGTGTCTTAGAGTCAAATCACTTGAAAGCTACTGTTTTGTAGCATTTTGATTATGGAAAAATAAAAGAAAATTCAAATTTTGAGAACTATTTCAGTGAGGGACTCTGTTGTGGTAGGGCAATGATGATATTACCGCATAGGGATGGAATGGTTTTTCTGAAGTGACTGCACATTTCACTCCCAATAATTTCAGAAAGTCTTTAACCCTCAGGCTAGAACAGAGACCCGTTTTTGAAAAAGGATGGTGTTTGTGGAGCAAGGGGCTTTAGAAAAATATTTTTGGTGTCAGGAGGATCTGAGACTAGTCTATGAGCAGGGAATGGGGCTGATGTGGTTCCTGGCCATGAGGGTGTGCCCATGAGCCAGCAGCACCCATGATCCGCAGCAGCAGTAGCTGGCGAGGTTGCAACGCTTGCAAAGACTACACCCTCAAGAAGGCACATGGCAGGCCCTTAGTAAATGGAGACTGACCTTTCGCCAGAGGGAAGGTGTTGTTCCCACCATGAGTCTGAACAGGGAGCACTGGCAGGCAGGTAGAGGAAGCTGAGCTCAAGAGAATGAGATTCATTCTCACAGATGTAGCAAGGCCAAAGAAGTAGAGGGATTGGTTCAGAGTCTACACGAGGCAGAATCCTAGAAAGTACCAAGAAGGAACTGTTGGTGAGTCAGGGGGGGCAGGTTGGAGCTGTAGAGGAAAACTATTTTTTAGAAATGAACTCATGCTGGCTATCATGGAGTAGATGTTGGAACTATATCAGGTGATCTCCTTCATGGCTCTCCTCTTGGAGGTAGGTCTTGGGCAGACTGCAGAGTATCAGAACAGAGAAGGACTGTGGTAGTTCTTTTGTTAGCATTGGATGCTGGAGACAACTATAAAGAGAGGAGTGACTGCCTTCTATGGTCAGTCCAAGCTCATCGCCTTCATCACAACTAAAATAAGTCCCTGAGCTTGTAATGTTATGTCATCCTCTACAATTGAGTTGAGGATTGTGTTTTCTTTTAAACTATAAAAGACCCATGAAGGGTAATATTAAGTTTGTAATATACCTTTTATTAATGAGTGATTCAGATTATTTTTGGAAGTGAGAATCAATGAGTACTTGGTGGAGAAGGGGAAAATGGTGAAGAAAACAGTCAATAAGTACATTCTTTTCCAGTTTGCAATTTTTTCAAGGGGTTGGCCTTGCCATATGTTTGTGTGAATGGCTCTGTCTGATCTTGGACTACTATAGTGCATCCAGCAGGCTGTGTTTGAGGGATTGGAGGTGTGGGAGATACAAGCACAAGGGAGAAATTATGCATGATATAGTAGTCAATCAACTGCATACATTTATAAAACATCTGCTAGGGGCAAAGTTCTGGGCTGAGCAACAAAGAGTTTCTCCAAAGTTTATAATCAAGTTGAAGGATAAGATTTTTGTAGCCAAAGTTACCCAGTAATAAAAGGCAAGTGAACATCTTATCTACAGGATACTTAATAGGTCTCATATGAGATTTCTCAGCCAAAAGTCCTATGATATTGCCTTTTTTTTTTTTTGGAGCCAAATGCCAAAAAATCTCAAATTTTGACTTTAATTAGTTCTGCTGGCAAAATGTAAATACCATTCACTCATTCACTTGTTTCCACCCCTCTCTCTCACCCCAATTATGCTGAACACTGCTATAAAAGCTCTGTGCTAGTTACTTTGGGAGACAGTAAAGCTTTAAAAGGATGCTTGGAAACTAATACTCTCCATATACC
Organism: Lasiurus borealis; assembly: GCA_004026805.1. Classification (NCBI taxonomy): domain Eukaryota; kingdom Metazoa; phylum Chordata; class Mammalia; order Chiroptera; family Vespertilionidae; genus Lasiurus; species Lasiurus borealis. The sequence continues at coordinate 9,649 of PVJN01029998.1, read as the reverse complement.
TCTTCAAATGTTATGATGCTTTTATGTAAGAATAAGGTTAATTTGTATCAAACAAGGTTCTTGAAGTGAAAGCAAAGCAATAGTAACCAAGTTAAAACTCCATGGATTTCAGTGGAAGCAAAGTAGAAATGACCCTTAAGTAAATTAGAACCGGTGAGGACTTTGGTAATTAAAGTGTCCTCCCGATAGATTGTCAGCATTCAGGCAGCCAAGGGTGCTTAGAATCAAGATCTCATAAACAAACATGCAGCTTGTCAGTCCCTGGAGATGGAGAAGGCATTCTTGAGTGTGCTACATGCAGGGCACAGAGATAAGTGATGACCCTCTTGTCACCCTCACAGAAAATGTATTAGCTTCTTTAAACCAAGAAATTAGTGATCACAGTGGTACAATGGTAAGAAGAGAGTACTGGGACTTGCATAAACCAAGCTTATTTAAATAATGTTTCAGGAAAGAACATATGCTACCATTAAAGAGTAGAAAAACTATAACCACAAGGTAAAGCTGGTTGAGAATATTCATGTTTGCTTTTCAGATATGAGTCCATTATTTATGTGGAATAATCAAATGCCCCTAATCTATGTCTAATCCAGGAGAGGCTCTTGAACCTTTATCAGTTTCACACCCAAACTTAGTTATTTCAACATTGGGAGATTTTTAGTTGTGAATGAAGCCTTTGTTGATATTTATATTGATCCAGTTAATTTATTGGTGAGATTGATAGAGTACCTGTGTGCAATTGGTGCTGCATGTTGTGTGTATACATTTGGGCAAAGACAGAATTTTTTTTTTCTTCTCCAGCAATGTTTTAAATTTCTTTATTCATTAGGTTATTTCATGTGTCCTTATTCCCCCATTACCCTCCCCTCCAATCCCATCATTCATACACTTACCTCCCTGTTGTCTGTGTCCATTGGTTAAACTTATATGCATGCATACAAGTCCTTTGGTTGATCTCTCCCACATACACCCACTCTTCCATTCCTTCCCTTACGTTTGACATTCTGATCGATGTTTCTCTGTCTCTGGATCTGTTTTTGTTCATCAGTTTATTTTGTTCATTATTTTCCATAAATGAGTGAGATCATGTGATATTTATCTTTCTCTGACTGGCTTATTTCACTTAGTACAGTGTTTGGCAGACTCATTAGTTATCAGAGCCAAATGTAACAGTACAATAATTGAATTTTCTTTTGAGAGCCAACTTTTTTAAACTTAAACTTCTTCTAAAGCCATTTCTTCAAAATGGACTCACACAGGTCATGGTATTTTGTGGAAGAGCCACATTCAATGGGCCAAAGAGCTGCATGTGGCTTGCGAGCCACAATTTTGGCAACCATCAATTTAGCATAATGTTCTCCAGCTCCATCTATGTTGTTGCAAATGGTAAAAACTCCTTCTTTTTTTTTTACCACAGCATAGTATTCTATTGTGTAGATATACCACAGTTTTTTAATCCACTCATCTGCTGATGGGCACTTAGGCTGTTTCCAAATCTTAGATACTGTAAATTGTGCTGCTATGAACATAGATGTGCATATATCCTTTCTGATTGGTGTTTTTAGTTTCTTGGGATATATTCCTAGAACTGGGATCACTAGGTCAAATGGGAGTTCCATTTTTAGTTTTTTGAGGAAACTCCATACTGTTCTCCACAGTGGCTGCACCAGTCTGCATTCCCACCAGCAGTGCACGAGGTTCCTTTTTCTCTGCATCCTTGCCAACACTTGCCATTTGTTGATTTGTTGATGGTAGCCATTCTGACATGTGTGAAATGGTACCACATTGTTGTTTTGATTTGAATCTCTCTGATGATTAGTGACTTTGAGCAGTTTTTCACATGTCTCTTGGCCTTCCTTTTATCTTCTTTCAATAAGTATCTATTTAGGTCTGTTGCCCATTTTTTGGGTTGTTTAAATTTCTTTTGTTAAGTTGTATGCCTTCTCTGTAAATGTTGGAGATTAAATCCTTAACAGTGATATCATTGACAAATATATTCTCCCATGCAGTGGGCTCTCTTGTTGTTTTGTTAATGGATTCTTTCGCTGTGAAAAAGCTTTTTATTTTGATATAGTATCATTTGTTTATTTTCTCTTTAGTTTCCATTTCCCTAGGACCAGTATCAGTGAAGAAATTGCTTCGGCATATATCTGAGATTTTGCTGCCTGTGGATTCCTCTAGTATTTTTATCTTTTGCCTTGTTGTGTTTAAGTCCTTGATCCATTTCGAGTTTATTTTTGTGTATGGTGTAAGTTGATGGTCTAGTTTCAATTTTTTTGCATGTATCTGTCCAATTTTCCCCACATCATTTATTGAAGAGACTGTCCTGACTTTCTTGTATGTTCATGAAAGGCAGAATTTTGTCTCTTGCCGTACTGAGGTCTAGTAAGGAAGAATGACAGGTGCAGAGGCATTCAATTCCAAAACTGAGAGGGAAAAGGAAGCCTGGTTTAATTTGGCGTGGTCAAATGGGTAAGTGAATATCTGAACTGGGATTTGAGAAAAGGATAGAATACCCATTGTGAACATTGGAGAGGAGGGCCCTTCATGGAAAAGTAATAAAATGAGCGATAGCCAGAGTCAAGCTAGTGGAATATTGGTGAGCAGTTGAGAAGAGACAGAAGTCACTGCATTGTAGTGCTCCCTAGAAATTTCCCACAACTGTCGTTGCACACCTAGTCCTGTTCCCTCCCAGTCCTGCCTGTTGGAGGAAGGGTGGCAGCTTTCTCCTCTGCAGTGGTGAGCAATGGAAAGGAATGCTTTACTCTTCCTGGGCAACAGGTGCATTGAATATGGGATTTGTGTTGGTAATGTTTTAAATAGAGTTAATTGGCACTTTAGGTAGTGTGTGAGAGGAGGGGAAGGAGATGTGAAAACAAAGTAGACCTTTCAGCATTCCTCCAAATATGAAAAAAACAGAGCCAGAAGCCAACACTCCCTTTCCAGGTGTATTTAATTTTAATGTGTACAAAGTCTTGTCTTGCCTCTGCACCCAGTGAGGGCAGCTGCCCTTGAAATGCTGAGTGGGGCCAGAGGTCTATAACCCGACGTCTGTAGGGGAATTGCGGAAGAGCAGAGGAGGACTTCCCCTGCTGTAATCTTTCAGAGGTTGCTGTTGAAACAGAAGAATAACCAAAATGCTTCAGAAGTTGTATTTCATATCTTTCTTGATTATTAATTTACTAGAGGCCCAATGCACAAAATCAGTGCAAGGGCCTTGACCCCAGCCCCCACCTGCTGCCATCACAACTGGAGACCTCTGCCACCTCTGCTGCAGCCCCTGCCCACTGCGGCTTTGTCCGGAAGTAAGGAAGGACATCTGGAAGGATGTCCAGTCTAATTAGCATATTATGTTTATTCTTATAGATTCTCCAAATTCTGACCACTCAACATATAAAACCCTTCTTTTTATTTTCTTTATTGATTAAGGTATTATATACGTGTCCTTATCTTTATATTGCCTTCCCCCCCTCTCTTGCTTCTTGATATAACTTTTCTCATATTTAATGTAAGGACAAGACTGATTTGGAATCATATGTGTATAAATTATGTAAGTGTAGCTGATAGGCCCTTTTGATGGAAAGACAAACCTCTTAATTATCTTATTTAATAAGGAGGGAGTATTCTTATTGAACCTCATGTCATTGCAAAAATGGTGGCACCCACAGTCAATAAGGAGGGAATGTGCTAATTGGTGCCTTACCCTCAAATATGGTGGCACTCATAGTCTACAAGGAGGGAATATGCTAATTGACTGCCATGACCTAAATATGGTGGCACCACAGCCACAACGTGGCGGTGCCCAGTCCCCTCAGCACACCAGCCGCCCAGGGGCAGCCCCAGGTGCAGGCAACCCTCAGATGGCAGCTGCCCGCTGCCCAAGGCCGTCCGAAGCTCAGGTAACCAGGGCCAGCGTAGGCTTAGCGTAACCAGGGCTTGCTCTGCCAACAATGGCAGCAGCAGAGGTGTGATGAGGCGTCGCCTTCCCCTGATCGCCAGGTTGCCTCCCATTCCTGAGGGCTTCTGGACTGTGAGAGGGGGCAGGCTGGGCAGAGGGACTCCCAATCCAGTGCATACGTTTTCATGCACCAGACCTTTAGTTTCTAATATAAGAAAAATCTTTGTATTTTCTTCAAATTGTTCTGTTGTTCTCAACCCTGGCTCGACATCAGAACCACCTAGAGACTTCCAAACAAAATACCAATTCCAAGGCTGCTCCCAGGCCAATTACACCAAAACCTTGGAGTTAGGACTCAGGCACCAACACACTTTCAAGCTCTGTGGGTGATTTTAGTGTGTAGCCAGAGTTGACAATCACTGTTCTAAAAGTTTTTAAGGATAAATAATAAACCCAAACTGGTAGTGGATAAAATTATTTCTGTATCAAATATATAAATATCAAATTATTAACAGTCCTCACCAAATGCATTTCCATTTTTAAAACAGTCTTTTAAAGAACGACCTTTATAAATTTGGTGTGGAATATTTTAGTGATGTCTCTGTTAGTTACATGAAGCATGTTACATAAAAACTATCTGGAGACTCTGGTGTTATTTGCAAACATGCCAGAGAATGCACCAGATTTTCCAAAGGTTTATGAAAACAATATGCTTAATTTTTGTTAGTATAGAAAAAGCTTCAAAATTAGCTTCCCGTTAAAGAGAATGTCCAAAGAATAGAAGAGAGAAGAGTCTGATTTTTGTTCCTGCCGAGCTATGGAAGTCCTTCATTTTCAAAATGCATGACATCTTTAGTTATTTCTTGTCCTGATCATCCAATCAAATGCAAGATCTGCTGAATCGACCCCTGAAATTTCCTTTTGCACTTTTAACATTTCTTCATTTCCGTGGCTTTTATCCTAAATTGCTCGCTTACTATCTTTTGCTTTGGTGATTGTTATATGATGTCTACCCCAATTTTTCTTAGACATAGCCTTTAGCTCTTTGCTCACCTTAATGATTTTCCACTGCCTATAGTATTATCATAACTCATTTACCAGGCATTCAAGCTCTCCAACATCTGGCCCCAATCCTGTATCTTCAAATTACTTCCCTTCTACATAGTGCTGTGGAACTGACCTAGCTGCTCACACGTGGCTATGTTTTTATCTGCTCCCAGTACTATTGGTATCCCCGTCAATGCCCCAATCCTATTTAGTATGGAAGTCTCAGATTTCATCTGCTTTACAAAACCCCGAACCTCACAGCTAAAAGCAATGTTTTCCCATGACAACACTTTATATGGACCACGTTTTAAATATTTCTCAAAAGTCTCTTAATCCGTCAGAGTCTATTCACTTATTTGTAAAATGGGAATAATACCAACTTAAAAGATGGCTTATGAAGAGTAAATGAGATTATAAATGTGTAGGGCCCAATACAAAGGAGACAGATAATTTTAAAAGTAATCTTCTTTCTTCTTTCTCTCTCCCTCCTTCCATCTTTTTTTTCTTTTTCTTTTTAAATATATATATATATCTTATTGATTTTTTTACAGAGAGGAAGGGAGAGGGATAGAGAGCTAGAAACATGGATGAGAGAGAGACATCAATCAGCTGCCTCCTGCACACTCCCCACTGGGGATGTGCCCACAACCAGAATACATGCCCTTGACCAGAATCGAACCCGGGACCTCTCAGTCCACAGGCTGATGCTCTATCCACTGAGCCAAACTGGTTTCGGCCTTTCTTCCATCTTAAGGACTGGATCAGGTTATTGATCCTCTAAGAAGCTAGTTGGACTCCTCTTTCCTACTGCCTTCCTCAACGTATTTCCTGAGCATTTTTACTTTTCTTGTGGCCAGTAGTTACCCTTCCCTAAGGGGTTTTTTGCCTTAAAGAAGCTAAATGCTTCCCTTGTCAATGGTGATTTTCTGCACTAGTGTACTCTTTAGAGACTCCCAATAATGACATTCCAGCAGAGGGGTCTATTTTCATAATTGCCATTTAGAGGACAGGACTTTTCTATTTTTTTAAAACATTGCTTGCCCTTGTCCATCATCTACAATACAAAACCAGGTTCTCTCTCTGAGAAACTTGGATTTGGGACACATTGATTCTACTCTCTCTTTCCTGGGGCTTGAAATTGGGGAGGCAATATTTCTAGAAGGAAGAAAGTGAAACTGATGGGCTCAGGGACAACTAGATGAGAGATTGTGAAGTCCAGGAAAAAGAGATAGAGTAACTGCTTTGATTCTTGATAGCTTTCTAGTTGGGTTCTAGTCCCTCAGGAGGCTTAGCTGCCTCCCTGGCCTTGAGTTCTTTAAAATAATCTTATAAACTTGTAATAAATATCCCCTTCAGCTTAATCTATCATGAATGGATTCTGTTTCTTGCAGCTAAACAATCATCTGAGATAATCATCTAGACTTTTAAACCAGTCTCAAAATTCAAGTTTAATTTGCTTTTACTCAAGCTGTGTCACTAATCTATGCCTAGTCCACATTATCACATGCTTTATTAGAATCTACAGTAACCTCTAGTATATATAAACTGATTATTTATGGAGTTTAAAATACTTTTTAAATGCTTTGGTTGCATAGCAAGCACATTTCACTTAATTTTTCATTTCTGTAATGGTATTACAGGGCCCACTCTTCTATTTTTGGTTCTTAATCACTCCCCCCCCCGCCTTTCTCTCTGTCATCAGGAAATCAAGAACCAGGAAGAAGAGCACAGAATTGGAAACTAGTAAGGCATCCTTAGTCCAACTTACTGAACAAACTGAGCTCAGTCACCTAGCCTCTTAGGGCCCTACCTTATGTAAAATGAGGAAAGCATATCCAAGTCCCTTCTAGCATTAACACCTTATGATTGAATAATTCAGTCATCATTATGGAATATACCATGTAATAATAGAAATTACTGAAAAATTTGGTCAGAAAACACATTTTCCTCAAACTTATTTGATCATAGAATACTTTTTAAATGATTATGTATTGCTAAAATACCAGCAAGCTTTCATATAATATGTACTTAAAGAGAATAAAAAAAGATTTATGACAAATTAATTGATGGAAGAAATTATAGAAATTCATATTGTAATTCAATTACACAACCAAAATTATAATACAAATGAAATAAATTAATTCTTATTCATTTGTATTGGGACATTTTTAAAAAATATAAAAATAATTGAAATAGGGAAGATTACCTAGCAAAGAATAATGATAAGAGGCAATATATATATATAGTACAATTAGTGAGTAAATACTACTGAAACAGATATTTAGATACATTAAACATTTATTATTCATGCAATTTCCCAAGTCTCTTAGTTTTCTCAGTGAAGATTTTTGCATGATAATCTATCTATATATATATATAAAGCTAAGTGACCAACCGTATGTCCACTTGACTGACCGACTGGCCAGTCAGTACATATGATGTGCACTAGCAATTTAAAAATAAACATTGACTCATACATGCACGATATATATAAAACTCTTGCTGGTGCCAACTGCATGCACATGCTTCACTCTGTCATTGTCAATCTTGAATTTGGTTGCTTTATTGACATTCTGAAGCTGAAAGAAAGCAGGGTCATTGAAATATGTCTGAAGACTAATTATTGGCACAACATACCTCTCAAGCTGAAAGAAGCTGGCATTCTTGACAGATTGTGTCTGAAGACCATGTCATAAATTAAAATTAAAACTAGGTATAATCATCATACTACTGATAAATCTTAATAGTAAATGGGATCTTTATAATAGTACTAGATTTATTATGAAAAAATTGCAACCTAATAAAATTAAAATTGAAATATTAACAGGATCTATGGAAGGAGAGGTTGTTCTGATTTCAAGAATAGATTTTTTCCCATCTGACACTGGCCTCCCATTTAAATTAATTTGAAGACAGTTTCCCGTGATGCCAGTATTTGCAATGACTACTAATAAATCACAAGGACAAACTCTAGACAGAGTAGAAATATTCCTACCTGAACCTGTTTTCAGACATGGTCAGTTATATGCATGGTCAAGTATATGTATCTTTTTCTGGAGTTCAAAGAGCATGTGACATTAAAGTTAAAATTGTAAATACTTGGATGAGAATCCAATATGGCAGCATAGGTAAATGCCTACACTGCTGCCTCGCACAACAATTTCAAAACTACAACTAGAAGACAGAATGGACATCATCCAGAACCACAGGAAAGCTGGTCGAGTATAAGTTCTACAACTAGAAGGAAAGAGAGGGGCTCACAGAAACCCAGAGGAGCTGCAAAAAGCTGAGGTACGGAGACGCGCGCACTGAGAGAGCAGGTGCCCGAGTACCTGGCTGGTTTTCTCTGGCGGGAGAAAAATGGAGACTCCCAACGGCATTGAAACCCTTATCCTATGACACTAAACCCCAGATCCAGTCGAAACTCATACGTGGGTAGTTTGGATTGTGAAAAGGGAAAAGTGCACGGAAATTTAGGGGAGTCGCAAAAGATCAGAGGTCTGGTTGCTCTGCGGAGGACAGATTGCTGATTGTACCGCTGGCTTTCGAAACGGGGCGGGAGACAGACCCAACTGTGCTACTTCTGAGTCCACTGGGCCCCTGTTTTGGGCGAAACACTGGAGACCTAGACTCGTGTGGTTCTGGCGGGCAGGGGAGCTGGAAAGGCAGCAGTCTAGAGGCACTGCGGGCGTGGGCACAAGGACTGCTCCAGCGATTTACCAAGTCACGTGAGACTCGGGGGCCATGGAGGGCGGGGCCAACTTGAAGGCAAGGTGGTCCCTTAAGCCCTGAGACTCCATCCATCCCAAGCTCAACAGAGGCTTCTGCGGTTTTGCAAGTACTGAAGTTTCCCCGACATAGTGAAAATTCCAAGACAAGGGAAGGGATCACAAACAAAAGAAATAGAGGGAAAAAAACGACTGGATATAGAGTTCAAAACCACACTATAAGGTTTTTCAAGAATATGCTAGAAAAGATGGATAAGTTTATCAAGTCCCAAGAAGAGATGCAAAAGGACCAACTAGAGATGCTAGAGATGATGCATAAATTTAGCGAGTCCCAAAAGGAGATGAAAAAGGACCAACTAGAGACACTGACTGAAATAAAAAATATTATACAACAGCAGACTAGAGAGGGGCAAGAATCAAATCAAAAATTTGAAATATAAAGAAACAGAAAACACTCAACTGGAAAAGCAAGAAGAGAAAGGAATCCAAAAATGTGAATATAATGTAAGGAGACTCGGATAGCCTCAAGCGTACCAACATCAGAATTGTGGGGGTACCAGAGGAAGAGAGAAAGCAAGATACTGAAAACCTATTTAAAGAAATAATGACTGAAAACTTCCCACATCTGGTAAAAGAAATAGACTTACAAGTCCAGGAAGCACACAGAACCCCATATAAAAGGAATCCAAAGAGGACCACACTAAGACACATCATAATTAAAATACTAAGAGCAAAAGACAAAGAGAGAATATTAAAAGCAGCAAGAGAAAAACGTTTATTACCTACAAGGGAGCACCCATACGACTGTCAACTGATTTCTCAACAGAAACGATGCAGGCCAGACGGGAGTGGCAAGAAATATTCAACGTGATGAATAGCAAGAACCTACAACCAAGAATAATCTATCCAGCAAAGCTAACATTCAGAATTGAAGGGCAGATAAAGAGCTTCACAGATAAGAAAAAGCTAAAGGAGT
>PVJN01029997.1:0-25988 GCA_004026805.1 Lasiurus borealis | reverse complement strand
GGTGGGAGGCAGTTAGGGGAGACCAGACTGACAGGGGGGGCAGTGAGGGGTGGTGAGGCTGGCAGCAGGGGGCAGTTAGGGGCAACCAGGCCAGCAGAAGGGGGCAGTTAGATCAATTAGGCTGGCAGGGGGGCAACTGGGAGCTATCAGGCTGGCAGGTAGAGGCAGTTAGGGGTGATAATGCCAGTAGGGGGGAGGGCAGTGAGGAGCAATCAGGCCAGCAGGCAGGTGACTGGTTAGGAGCCCAAAGTCCAGGATTGTGAGAGGGATGTCCCAGATTGGAGAGTGTACAGGCTGTGCTGAGGGACCCCTCCTTTCCCCCATGCATGAATTTTGTGCACTGGGCCTCTAGTACTTTCATAAAAGATCAAATAAAAATGAACTATTGGAAAAACAAAAGGCCATACAAGTCCAAATATTTTATTAGATTCTGACCCACAAAATTATATTTTAATAATATAATTAGAATAAAGAGAAAAAAGGAAAGAATTATATAAAATTGCATATTTTTCACTGAAAAGTATGCATATAGGCAATCACAGGCTATCACACTACTAAGTCACCTGAAGGCTTGACTGGACTGGAGAATTTGCCTCTATGCTCATTCACATGTCTGACTGCAAAAGGCCTCAGTGTCTCACTGGCTGCTGGCCAGAAGCCTCAGTTCCTCAGTATGTGAGCCTCTTCATTGGGCTGTTCACCATATGGCAGCTGTCTTCCAGAGAGAAAGTGACATAGCAACCAAGACAGACACTGCATATCTGTTCTGCCCAAATCTCAGAAATGACATCCTGGCACATCAACTATGTTGCAATGTGGAAGGGAATTACACAAGGTGTAAATACCAGGAGGTAGGGCTTCGGGGGCTCTCCTGGAGGCTGGTGAACATAATTGTTAACTTACATATATTAGGTTGGATTTATGATTATGCTGCTCACAAGGGATAAGGTATGTATCTAAACTACATGCATGTTTTATTTAAATAGCACTCATAACAGAAAAACTAGTTTCACAGATGTATGCTGATAGGAATAAAAGAGAGTTTAAAATAATTTCAGCAAGCTCAGGATATTCATTTTCAATTTTTACCACAAATGCAGAAAATGACACTTCAAAACGTCTTCAGTCCTTCATTAGTAATCAGCTACAATCATTTGCCAATCATTTATAGTTAAATATAAAATAGCTTTTGATAAAAAATAGATTCTTGATCTATTAATTTCTTATGCACAGCTTTTTTTGATAGAACATTATGCAAATGTGCAATAAATAAAATCATTAACTTTACTGATAACTGTTAAAATATTGCGGAACTCATCATAATTTGTAGAACTTTCCCCCAACATTTCCATTCATTTTTGTTCTTTGGTCTTATATAACATTGAAAACATTTTATGTCTTCCTTACATTACTAAATAAGAACTAGTAGAAAAATAAGTCTAATTCACATATTTTAAAAGCTGGGGACTAAACTGATTTCTTAGCTTGCAAAAACAATGAGTTCCCAAAGTTCAAATACTTCTGTCTGAAAATTTTCCTTTGAACATTATTTTTTACTTAAACATATGATTAACAGTTGATGGTTGCAGCTTCCAAATTATCACTTACTTTTTTTTAATCTCAAATTTAATGCTTTAGTGTTTAAGTAATTCACACTTTTAGTGAACCACTGTTAACTTAGCTGATATAACAAGTATATTGTTTAGTTTAGCTGAGATAGCAAGACTTTCTCAAAGAACCAAACAGGACATTAATTTACATCCTGGCACATGTTCCAGCATGTTTTCCCTGTCACTTTGTCTATATAATCAAACAAGTTCTACAAAAGAAAACCAAACTTTAAACCAGTTGATTTCTTAACCCTTCAAAGTTTTATATACTTCAGAGCATATTGTGTTTGTCATCAAGGAAGTTAAAAAATAAATCCTTCATATCACTGTCACGTTAGCAAAAGTCAATGTGTTTATTAAATTATAACAAAAATTCCTTTGCTATCTTATTTGTTGAAGAATTTATTTTCTGTATCACTTAAAATGGTCCTAAATTTATCAAGCTATAGTGTTGCTGGAAAGTATTACACAAACTACCTCCTTTGCTACAGATTCATTCAACATCTCTAAGTAAGTATCTTTGTCATTTGTGTATATAAAAGAAATTCACAAAGCATTAATCATTACATATGAAATCCCTGAAGACTGGCTGTCAGCTTCTTAACTATAATATTTGTTCAAATAATGCATTTGTGGTTGTGAATATATTTATGTCATGTCTATTGTAAGTGCTGCTTAAATTTTGATGGTTTTATTGTTTTTAGTAAACAGTACATCACTGCAAATAATTCTCTATGGTTTTAGCACTTCCTCATCACTAAGGCTAAACATTGAATTCAGTATAGGAAGGACAATGTTTGCCAACAAAATGAGTTTGGACTCTGTTGTTCTGTATCTCTTTGAAATTATAGTACTTCCATCATCATCACTTGGTTTATTATTACTGTCATACTCAGAAAGGGATATCTTTTCATATTTTTTTTAAAAAAAGTCTATTAAGGCTTGTTTTATCTTAAATAAATTAGAATAAAAATAAAAATTTTACTCTCTAGATTTAGATAATACTAACAAATGCAGAAATTGAAAAGATTTTTAAAGTAAATTAATTTTCACATCTTCTTCAATTCTTAAACATACTGCTCAAGCTCACATGGAACAGTCACCAAGATAGACCATATTCTGGGCCATAACACACATCTTCACAAACTTAAAATACAAATCATATAATTTCTGCTCTAAGGCCACAGTAGGATTAAACTAGAAATCAGTAGCAAAAATAACTGGAAAATCTTAAAATATGTGGAGATTAAACACACTTCTAAATTACATGTACATCAAAGACAAAATTGCAAGAGAAATTTTAAAAATATTTTTAATTAAATGAAAATGAACCCACAATTTAAAATTTGTGGGATGCAGTGAAAGCAGTGGGATGCTTAGAGAGAAGTTTATAGCACAGAATGCATATATTAGAAAAGAAGAAAGGTCTAAAATCAATATTCTAAGTAAATTTCTACCTTTGGACACTAGAAAAGGAAGATAAATTTAAATCCAAAGTAAGGAGAAAAATGAAATAATAATTAGAGTAGAAAACAATCTATAATAATAAAAGCATAATATGCTAATTAGACTGAACAGCCAAATGACCTTTCAGACAAAGCTGCAGCAGCGGGGGCCGAGGCAAAGGTGGTTAGGGGCAATCAGGCAGGCAGGGGGTTAGAAGCCAGCAGTCCCAGATTTTGAGAGGGATGTCTGACAGCCAGTTTAGGCTCAATCCTACAGGGATCCCTGTGGGATCGGGCCTAAACCATCAGTTGGACATCTCCCAAAGGGTCCCAGGTTGTGAAAAATGCAGGCCAGGCTGAGGGAACCCCACCTCTCCCCCATGCACCAATTCCATGCACCGGGCCTCCAGTTAAATTATAAACAGGAAACCAATATGTAAAAATCAATAAAACCAAAAACTCTTTCTTTGAAAAGATTAATAAAACCAACAGGTCCCTACATGGGCTAAGTAAGAAAAAGAGAGAATAGACTTCAACTACATGATATGGCAGAAAAAGCAAAACTATAAGGAGAGAATAAAAACAGTAAGTAGTTGTCAGGGATTAGGGGAGAGGTAGTGGGTAAGGGGGATAAATAGGAACACAGACAATTTTTAAGGCAGTGAAACTACTATAGGGGAATGTTGATAATGGGGGAGGCTATGCATTTGTGTGTGGGGCGGGTAGTAAAGGACATGTGGAAAATCTTTATACCTTTCCCTCAATTTTACTGTGAACCTTAAACTGCTCTAAAAATTAAAAAAAAAAAAACTGTGCATGCACCACTGACTTGGCCTAGTCAATATCCAGTTCAAAAGAGAGTCCACTGATAATGCAATTTCATATGATGACAATATCAAAATGCAATTCAAGCTTCTAAATATTTACTTCAAGTTCTTATCTAGCTATGGACTGGTAATGATCAATAGTTCAAGGACCACACTACAGAAAGTCTAAAACTCAGAAGAGGACTAAGAATGCGCAAATGACTAGAAATAAAGAGCATGTGGCCTATTTAAGAGAAGTGATATGACACTGAAAAAGTGGAAAACCTGAAAGTCATTTTATAAGAATTTAAACTTTTGGTCTCCAAATTTTATTCATTACATACCCATGTTGATAAGTATGTTTATTTATGTACTATTCTTATAATATAATTTATAATATAATCATATTATGTATAACTATATATTACATGTTATATATTCATTATTACAAAAATATATATGCAACATGCATTATATACAGATAAATTAGTGATTTATAATATAATCACATTATTAAAAAAATATTATCTGTATCACAGAAACAGAACATAAGGGATTAAAATAATTTAATGCTTATATTTTAATTTTTTAAGGGACAAAATTTTTGTTTTCACAAAGCTCTGACCATAACACTGAAAAAAATTTTACTTATTTGTGAGAGAGAGAGAAACATCAATTTGTTGTTCTATCTATCTATATGGATTATGACATTTTTAATGAAAGTATAACTGAAAATGCTTTATCTCTTTTTTAGAATCTTATTTTAATACTTTGTCACAGAGATTCAAAGCGCTAGTTCTAAGATCAATTTTCCTATTTGATTTTATGGTTATGCTACCAGAAAGATGCCTTATAATAAAAATTTAAGTATTTTAAGTTTCACTAAAAATTCCAAAGTAAACAAAATTTTTTGCTGTTTTTAAAAACAGTTCTGATTCTGTGTATCTTGCCAGCAGAACAAACATGTGATCATCTTTGTTCTTATATACTTGATTTGATATTCTCCTTAAATTCCACCCAGACTTATCAAATTTTTAAGGCTTCATCTGAAGGTCATGGGAAGCCATTAAAGCAAGAAAAGTGACAATCATTTTAACAAAATGCACCGGAGATGAGCAAACTGGAGGCAGTTTAAAGGCTATTGTATCATCTATGTAAGAGATTGGTATGCTGGTACTGTAGATACAGAGGAGATAACAAGGCACCATAAATGATTAGTTTTAGCTGAAGTAGTTAAAAAAAAAAGTAGGGGTATAACCAATGCCCAGGTTTCTGGCTTAAGCAAGAGTGGATGGATGTTTATGCCAACTACTAAAATCCATCAAGTTTCACAAGTTTACTTTTAAAGATGCTGAGTTTGGGATGCCTCTGTGATACCTAAAAGTAGATATTTAAAAGTTGTTGGTTATACAGAGATAGAGCTAATGATCTGAACCCATCAGCATATTTATAGATAGTAACTGAAGTCATTGGAGTGAAGGTAATTTCTGGAAAAAATATTTTAAAAAAAGATAATAAAGTTGTTTTGCTTGTTTCCAACAATGAAACTGGCCAATATTGAATTTATCCTAAAGAAATAATTAAGACTGTGTACAATTATTTAGGTACAAAGATATTAAAGTATTTTAATAAAAAACTACAAAAAGTCCACATGTGTAACACAAGTGGACTGTTTAATAAATGTTGGTATATACATTCACGGGTATGCTATATTGCTATTAAATACAATACTGTAAAAGACTAATGAAAATAAAATGTACAAAGTTATAAGAAATTAAGTGTAAAGTAAAGAGCTAACACCAATACACAAAAAACAAGTAAGTATAGGAAAGGAAGCACTACAAACAAGACTCGGAAATGCCAACAAAATGATAGGAAGAAAATCAGGCAAGTAAAGTATCATTGAAACCACATCATATTATATAAGAGTATTAGAATAATTTTAAAGGATTTCTTTTCACTTAAAGAAAATTCAATTATATGCATCAACCATAAGATTATTTAAATAGAAACTACAATGCTGACAACTGCAAACGAAAACTTAGAAATATGGATATCCCTTAATAGCATTGATATAAAGGCTTAAAACAGTATTTTAAAAAGTTTAACCTATTAACAAATTTTAAAACACTTCATATTTGGCTTGTTGATACATAAATGATATCATTATACAAATTAAAAATAAGGAATAATTATTATTAGAAAACAAAATCAGTGCTTTATCCACATTCAGATTAGGTTTGTAAGGAATACTGTCAGAGTTGTGAATAATTGTGTTACTTGATCTTACTGCCAAATTTAGCTTTGTTTATTCTAGAAACAGAAATGTTTTTAACCTATTTTGGAGGTCTGATAAGTGCAGTACAAAATACCCAGAAAAGAAAATTGTTTCATTAACTCCAAAAAGTTTGTAACATTCTACTCAGGAAAGTTAACACAAATCTCTAATAGGATTCCAAAAAGAATCACCCAGGCTCTGCCCTTAGCTACAAACATATTAATTATAATGTTCAAAAAGGAAAAAGAATACAGAGTATCATTAAAGATAAATATTACAATCTACCGAAAGTTTTCCTCCTCTGGGAATTTTCACATCTTCTGTGGAAAGAGTAGGAGGAGTCATGTAGGCGAATAAACACTGTTCTTCTAAAACTATCATGAGAACAATACTGGCAGCATTGTGAAATTACAGCTAGAGGAATTTTCCACTAAAATAGATATTTTAAATCTTAGCAATTAAGAGAAATAGAAGACTCATGAGTAAAATCCTACTTTTAGAATGAATATCAAAACACTTAGAAGTGTTGGATGAATCATGAAATTCCTAAGTTACCAACAATTCCATGATTGGCCTTCATATTTTTTATTTTTTCCTACCTTGTTCCCCCACTACCCCTTTCCCACCACTCAAAACAGCCCCTTACTCATGCAGGTCTTCTCTCTCTTTTTCCTTTAAATGCAAACCCCACACAGAGCAACAACTAAAAATCAAAACCCTAACAACCGAGAGATAACTACCAATACATTTTACTATAACATGTTAGTAGTTCTCAGTCTTTTTGGATTGTACATCCCTTTGAAAATTTAATGAAAAATAAAGCTCTTCTCCCAGATAAACATTATATTCTTTTACACAGAATTTTTGTAGAGCATCAATAGATTTTAAGTTAAAAATACTATGTTACACTTTGTTTCAATATTATATTTTTTGTAATATGCTCTCCCTCTCTCCACTTAATATAATTCTTCTATACAATTAATAATTTTCTATAGCATCAGTTTAATGTCTGCATTGTAACTATTTATATTAATGTTATAGCTTATAAACTATCTCACTGAAAATGTAAGTTTTTCTAGTTAGGAGTCATTACACATGCTCATTTCTGGTATATATTTCTGGTATAGTGAATTATCCTAAAGAAATTAAATATGATAGTTATCTCACCAGTTGTTCAAATTTCACTACCTGAGACTTGGACAAAACAAATACATAAAACAAAACATCCTTCCATATTTAGGTCACTGTATTTGGTAAGAAGAGCTAAAATTATAAACTCCTCATTATCTTAGCATGCATGCCCAGACACATACTTTGCACCTGAGAACTATTAAACAAATATTAAACATAAAAACCCATTTTGATTTTTCAACTAAGCAATATGAAAAATAGGAATCACACAAAAACTTACACATGAATGTTTATATTATGTTATGTATTCTAACATAATTCATATTAACCAAAAGGTAGAAATGATCTAATGTCCATCAACTGATGAATGATTAACCAAAATGTGATATAACCAAGAATGCTACTATTAATATGAATAAATCTTAAAAACATTTAGTAAATTGAAAGAAGCCGAACCAAAAAGCCATATATTGTATGACCCCATTTATACGAAATATCCAACACAGGCAAGCATATGAAGATAGAAAACAGAAAACAGAGAACTGATTGCTAAGAGCTGGGTTGGGGGTTAACTGTTAATGGATATGTGGTTTCCCCCTTTTTTGGGGGTAGTTATGGAACTAGATAGTGGTGATGGTTGTACTACCTATCAATGTACTATAGACTGGTGCACTGTACATTTTCAAATAATTAATTTTGATATTTGAATTATATCTCAATAAAGTTATTTTATAGAATAGCATGTCCAAATTAGTGGTTAATTTCCAAGGAAATATAATACTGTACATAAAATGCACCTAAAATATTTATGCCAAGTATTAACATAAATTCCCTTTCTTGATTATAAAAATATTTTAATCTTGTAGCTAAAACAAAGTAAAATTAGCTAAAAAGACTATATGAAATCTATGTCCACATTTGTAGAAGTTAAAGAACAAAACAAAACCAAAAAATAAAACCGCCCATGTTGTTAAACAGAAAAAAAAAAAATCCAGTTATTAGTACCTACTTTTCAGTTACGTGAAGTCAAAATAAGCTAAATCAAATTGTAAAACAAACATTCTACATTCTACCCATAGAGGCAATATTATTATTATGAGATAAAGCAACATATACTAAAAAAAAAAAAATCAGTCAATTAATAACTGTTTGATCTCACACAAGTCATTCAACTTCACTGTACCTTGGTTTCCTCATGTGTAAAATAGAAATAATAAAACATCTCCCTCATGAGGTTATTGCAGAATTGACTGAATTAACATATATGGCAAGTACTTTGAATAGTGTCTGATACATAACACTATATAAATCTTAGCTAATATTTACAACACAGAAAAAAAGTTCACAAATCCACCAGAGAATAATTCAGGCCACAAAAATTACCATTATCTAAATTACTTTTAAAATACCATTTTGTGACTTTCCTATCCATTTGCAAAATACATTAACAAGAAAAGCCAAAACTATCATATAATTATAGCATTTGGTAAAATATAGATACTAGAGGCCCAGTGCATGAATTTGTGCATAGGTGGGGTCCGGCTGGCCCAGCCCCAATTAGGGCAGATCAGGGCTGGGCCTGTAGGGAAGAGGAGATGGCAGGAGGTTGGCTGTCTGGCCTGCCCGACCAGTTGGAAAAAGGAACTGCAGGCAATTGGCCAGTGGGCCCTACCCCCCAATTTGGGTTGGGGAACTCACTGGGAGTGGGGCCAGCCATGGGGAGGGGCTGTAGGTGGTGGGTTTGCCAGTTCCACCCCTGAACAGGGTAGAGGGTATCAACCTAAGGCCAGCAGCCTGGGGGAGGGGCCATGAGTGGCTGGCCAGCTGTCCCTGAAGGGGTGGGGATGCGATCAGAGGTGGGACTACCAGGGGGTGGGGCATTGCAGGAGCTTGGCCACCCAGCCCTGCCCTGCCCCCTACTGGGGTAAGGGGTGCAATCAGGGGCAGGCCAGCTGGGGGATGGACTACGGGCCTATTGTAGTGGAGCGGGCTGATCAGGGGCAGGACTGGCCAGGAAGTGGGGGAAGGGAGTGGAGGTGGCTGGCCAATGGCCAGCTCTTGATTGGGGTGGGAGAGTCTAATCAGGGCAGGTTGGCAGGGGTGAAGGGCCATGAGATTGGCCAGTTGGTCCCATCCCCTGATCAGCTGGTTCGCTGGCCACAGTGGGCATCATAGCAACTGGTCCTTAGGGCCATTAAGGTCGCTGGCTTTATATATATATAGACTAGAGGCATAGTGCATAAAATTTGTGCACAGAGGAAGGTGTCCCTCAGCCCAACCTTCACCCTCTCCAATCTGGGACCCCACAAGGGATATCCGACAGCCCTCTCACAATCTAGGCAGGCTGGCTCCCAACTGCTTGCCTGCCTGATTGCCCCTAACCGCTTCTGTCTGCCAGTCTGATAACCCCCTAACTACACCCCTGCCAGTCTGATCAATGCCTAGCTCCCCTGCCCATTTGATTGCCTCTAAATGCCTTCCCCTGCCAGCCTGATTGCCCTCAACTGTCTTCCCTTGCAGGCCTGGTCCGCCTTAACTGCCCTTCCCTGCTGGCCTGATCGCCCACAACTGCCCTTCCCTGCCGCCAGTCATCCTGTGGTGGCCATCTTGTGTCCACATGGGGGCGGCCATCTTTAACCACATGGGGGACCATCTTGTGTGTTGGAGTGACAATTTGCATATTACTCTTTTATTAGATAGTATGCTAAATCTTATATAGTAAAAGCTGAATATACTAAATGTCTGGTGGGCTAGTGACTGGTCAAATGTTTAACCAATCAATGTGTGATACGCTAATGATATGCTAAGACCACTCAACTGCTTGCTATGACGTGCACTGACCATCAGGGGACAGACAGTTGACTGGTTAACCAGTTGCTATGATGTGCACTGACCACAAGGGGGCAGATGCTCCTCCAACTGGTAGGTTAGCTTGCTGCTGGGGTCCGGACTCTGGGGACTAGACAAGATGGGGCTGGACATGCCCTGAAGCCCTTCCATAGTCCCTCCCAGCCTATTGTGCATTGGTGAGGCCCCTCAACTTGATCTGCACCATCTCACAATCCAGGACCCTGGAGGGATGTCAGGGAGCCCCCTTCGGCTCAATCTTGCAGGTCATTCCCCTTGAGAGGACACTAGACGCAGGCCTCATGGCTGGTGAGCACCACTGTGGCAGTGGTGCCTCCGAGAGCCTCTCCTGATCAGGACTGATGGGCCTAAGCCCATAGCAGGTGCAATGGGGTCGGGATGAGCAGGAGTGGCAGGTAGAAGCTGCAGGCGGTGTTGGGACTGCACGTTTCAGCCTGATCCCTGCACGCCATCCCAAGGGACGAATTCATGCACTGGGCTTCTAGTACAGACATAAGAGACATGAGAAGGAACAGGTTTCTTTAGAAAAGTTCTCATACAGCTTAAGAAGCCTGGGAGATACATTTGGTCTTTAGTTTGAGATTTCCTACTTTTCAAGGATGATGCTTTGGTGTAACCCCTGACCTACAAACTAATGAAGTTTCTTGTGACTAAATGGTTCTTTAAACACATATGCAAACAAGAACAACTGGTTTTTTAACAGTGGTTATAAAGAAACTTTCATTTAGGAAAAAAAAAAATTAACAGTTGTGTTACAACATCCTAAATCTCTGTATGAATATTATGTTTCTAAATAAATTATTCACTTTCCAAACTTATATAGGGCCTATTCAACTTCCTATGAAAAAGCATTGAGATTCAGATGACAATTAAAGGTCTGATTTCTCTATATATTAGTTCAAAAATAAAAAATCTGACATAATTCAAGATATACAGTATCTTTTAAAAGTGATACTTCTTTTAAGTATGAAAAGGAGGGTCTTCTGAAATTAGACAGAAGTTCTTCTAACATCACATGTGGATAGCTGTGGTTCACAGTGAGGTATGACGTTTGAGGTGTGTGGTTTGTGCATTTCTATGTGGCTTGGTTGAGCTCGGTACAGTTTTCAGGGTGTACCTACTGTTTCTCATGAACAAAATTAAAATTCTGCATTAGCAAACTCAAATTCTGTGTTATAGTCAAACCATTCCCTAATATATCAACTAGGACAAATTCAAATTATCAAAACAAACATTTTAGCACAACTGACTTGGAAGAGAATGCTGGTCCTTAAGGAAAAGAATCATACTCACATTTTCTCAAAATAAAGAAATTATGGCAAAACAAAACAAAAAATTATGGATCCCCAAACAGTAATAGCGAAGGTCTCTGGAATACTTATGCTACACTTCACTGAAAAGGAGAAAAGCAGAGACTACTCAGTTGATAAATCATTCTCTATCTTAAAATAAAAGATACTTGTTTTATATCAACTATGGAAAATTATATGTCCATTATCCACACAGTTATACAAATAAAAAGCTTATAAATATAATGTTAATAGTAATTTGGGTTTTTCTAACCCAAATATTCAATAATAAGAATTGCTTTTAAAATAAACAATTCTAAGTTGTATAAAAGTTCTACCCTGATCATTTTCAGTAACTGCAAAAAAAAATTGTAAGAAAAGTTCTAATAAAGCTATATGAATCATAGTTATAGAATAATTATATGAAATATATATATGAAATAGAACTTTGCACCTACATTTCAGCTAAGATAACACTAATTCTTCCTAATATTCATATCCTGACATGTCCAATGCTCTGCATGAACAAAAGTTTCCTTCTTGTAACTTAAAAAAACTTAAAAAAAATTTCCTCTCATAACTTAGTTAATTTCTGCTCAGAGGGATTCTATACTAATAATCAACAAATATGTAAAATTGCCATCCCTTCATGACATCCACAGCTAATCAGGAGTCACTATGCAAATTTACTCAGCAAAGATGGCGGACCTGTGGGCAGTGTGCACACTGGTGCCGAGCAGCAGGGGTTCCAGGGACATCAGTGGATTTTCTGGTTCTGTCAGCCTGATCTGGGGGCCGCTGAAGTTCCCAGTTCTTTTGGTTTCAGCAACCCTTGGACCAGAAGTGCAAACAGTGCAAGGAGCACAAGGAATTCTGGGAATTGTAGTTCTGGTGGCAGAGGCTTTGAAGGATCTCCTAGACAGCAGAGCAAAGTGAGCCTGGAGCAAGTTATTTTTATGGGTGGGGAATGGAAGGAAAACAAAGATGAGAGACATAAGTAAAGTCAGAGTGTGAAGGAAAGATTAAAAGATATCCTGCAACTTCTAGGAAATCTCCACCAATGGAGCAAAGAAAAATAAAAGACCTCTATTATTCTGTGAGCACCAAACCAAACTGGGTTGGGGTCTCAGACAATTTGCTCATATGATTATAAAGACAGACACAAACTCCCGGATTGGAAAAGGCTCCCCTGGATTTCCCAGGTTGGAGAGGGTACAGGTTGTTCTGAGGGGCCCACTCCCCATGCACAAATTTCATGCACCAGGTCCCTAGTGTGATAGAATAAAGAGCTTGTGGAACTAAAACCATTTTCCTCATTTTGGAATGAAGATCCTTGTCCAGGTGCCTAATGAGGCTATTGTTAGGTAAGGTATGTGCAGGTGCTCTGTATACCATTAAAAGCTACATAAATATAACCTATTAATGTTACTGGAGGGGAGGCCAACTTAGAAACACACTTATCACTGTGTGTAAATGTTACTTAATGAAATAATCATTAGTGTATTAAAAATTTTGTGAGAACAAAAGGACCAGTTAATTACTATGTGAGAAAGATAAAATGTATTATCTATCTTAACTTGCTCACTCCTGTTTCTTAATCAATGTCATTCCTAACTGTTAAATTACATGCTTTAAGAATGGTAAATTACACACCCCAGCTAATCCTGCCCTTTACAAGTCATTCAGAAAAAAAAAAAAAAAAGGTTTTATTTAGATATTACACCAAGCAGATATCCACACCCACACATCTAACAATCTCTCTTGGTTTTTTAAAAATAATTTTATTTTAACCAATACACTATAAACTTAACCAAGAAAACATTCTATTAAGAAAATTACACATTGAAAAAATAACCTACAAACATAACATTGATTCATCTTTCCTAAACCTTGAGTTTCAGAAATTTCATGACCTCCTACATCTCCAAATATAGGCATCCAAGGGCTTCACATCCACAAATTCAACCAGCCTTAGATATAAAATATTCAGGAAAAAAGTGTTATGTTGCTGCTGATGTGGTATGCAGTTAGGCCCATCCATGAGAGTTGCATCATACTGAACATGTGTAGACTTTTTGTCATTATTCCCTAAACAATACAGCATAACAACTACTTGCATAGCATTTATATTATATTAACTATTATAAATAATCCACAGATGATTTAAAGTATTCAGGGTTTATATAGTATCTTGAGTATCCCTAAATTTTGGCATCTGAGAAGGGTCCTAGAACCAATCCCCGAAGTATACCAAGAGATGGCCATAATTTCTCAAAGTTATTTAAACATTTTAAAAAAGGAGTCAGTGAACATGTGAGAGATGTTCAAGATAAGAGTGATTTTGATAGAATACAGTATTCCCCCCTTATCCACTGTTTCCTTCCTATTGCATAATGTATTCTTATAGAGTAATATTGGTATATATGTTATAGTTATGGCAATATGTCATATCCTACATATATTAATAAAAGGGTAACATGCTAATTATAGAGCATGAGACCTTCCAGAAGTCCTTCCGGACAAAGCCATGGTGGTGGGGCTGGCGCAGAGGTGTTTAGGGGTGATCAGGCCAGGAGGGAAAGGCAGTTGAGGTTGATCAGGCCAGGAGGGGAGGGCAATTGTGGCTGATCAGGCTGGCGGAGTTAGAGGAGTTGGGGCGAGCAGGCCGGCAGAAGGGGCCAGTTGGGGGTGAGCAGGCCAGCAAGGGGGTGCAGTTGGGGGCAATCAGGCCAGCAGGTAGAGTGGTTAGGGGTGATCAAGCAGGTAGGCAGGTGAGTGATTAGGAGCCAGCAGTCCCAGATTGTGAGCGAGTTGTCAGACGGCCAGTTTAGGCCCAATCCCAGAGGGGTCTCAGATTAGAGAGGATACAGGCCGAGCTGAGAGACACCACCCACTCCCCTCCTGCCCCCATTCACAAATTTTATGCACCAGGTAACTAGTAGTATATAAAGAATTCTATACACATGGTTTCAGGTACCCACTGGGGATCTTGGATTATATCTGCTGGTAAGGAGAGATGACTAAGTATTAAATTAGAGCTCCTCTTAATCAATGTTTTATTTTAGATGAGATATAATAAACAAAACTTTTAATCAAATATTCTAAACTTTAACATTATATACAGGAAAACAAAGGTCTTATATGTATAAATCTAAAGAGATGATCATGTGCAAGCATGTGGGTTCTAGAGTCAGATTGCCTGAGTTCAAATCTAGATTTCTCAGTTGACTTGCTTAGTAATCTCAGCAAAATTATTCTACCTCTTTAACCCCTCATCTATGAAATGAAACTAGATATTGTACCTAATAACTGTGAGAATTAAATGAAATCTCAAAGTAAAGCATTTTGGGCATTAAGCACTTGATAAGATTTGTAATTATTCCCTAATTATTAGCACAAGTATGAGCCCATCTTCTGCAACCTTTATGGCTTCAACAGGGAATAAAGCTAACATCCCAGGCATCTGCATTAAATAACTTCTCATACCAAATTCTGATTTTCTTCCTATATATGTGCACACACACTAAAACACATTTTCTGGTGAAAGCACTACTCATTGTATAGAGGTAGTGCTATGGACTTACTGTAGTCTGAATGTCTGTTAGTTCACCCCTCCCCCTCACCAATCCCAATTCATGTCAAAATACTAATGACTAATGTAATGGTATTAGGAGGTGGAGTCTTTGGTGGTGCCTAGGTAATGAAGGTGAAGTCCTCATGAATGGAATTAGTACCCTTATAAAAGAGACCACACAGAGTTCCCTAGCCCTTTCCACCGTGTGAAGACAGAGCAAGTTGTTGTCAGTCAGCAACCCAGAAGACAATCTTGACCAGAACCTGAACAAAATGGCACTCTGATTTCTGACTGCCAGCCTCCAGGACATGAGAAATAAATTTCTGTTGTCTATAAGCTACCCAGTCTGTTATAGCAGCCTGAACAAACTAAGAAAAGGACTTAACTACATCCATGCAAAATGCACAAGATAAAGCCCTAACCCTCAATGTAATGGTATATTTGAAAGGAGAGCCTTTGGGAGGTAATCAGGTTTATGTGAGGTGGTGAGGATGGGGCCCTCACACTGGGATTAGTGTCTGTATCAAGAGAGACACAGAAGCCACTCTTTCTCTTTCCACCATTTAAGGAAATGCAGGAAGGCAGCCATCTGCAAGTCAGGAAGACAACCTTCTTTAGAACCCAATCATACTGGCAACCCTGATGTTGGACTTTACAGCCCTCCAGAATTGTGAAAATATAAGTTTCTGTTTAAGCAATCCTGCCTATGGTTTTTTGTTATGGCAGCCCAAGCTAATTAATATAAGTGGTATTTTCAATGTTTAAACACATAAAGGAAAATGATCCTAAGTTTATATTTTGCTAAGTTCATCACAAATTCACAGTGTGTACAGTTTCAAAGACAGCAAGGTATGCCAGAATATGTCATGGTTAGACAGACATTACACTCCTACTTACAGTGTAATTTCCTTTTAAAAGCATAATATGAAGGTTTCTTATTTTTCAAAAAGCTGCTCAAAACAGTTCTAGTTAGTTAAGCCATGGTGAGACAGACATTACACTCATGTCTACAATATGCTGTAAGTCATAACTTAAGGATTCTTACCTTTTGTATCTGCCTGAAACTGTTCTAGATGGCTCCTGTGAAATAAAAATAATGACATATCAATCTGAATGTGTGTGCAAGCACATGATTCGAGATTACATAAAACAGTAGACAGAAAATATCTCATTTTGAAGGAAAATAATTTAGAACAATTACTTTAAAAAATTAGCACTGCTGGTCAAACAAAACAAGACTCTACATCTGATATTTCAGACAAAACCAATCACTTTTTTAAAATTGTATAAAAGCTAAGAAAATAAAGAAGCTTCATTCATCAACCATCACCTTCAAATATTTCTGAAAGTCAATGAGCATTAAAATATGAAACAATTATAATCCTTTCCAGTCTTATTTTATGGTCTCAAATTTTTTTAAAAAGGCTAAATATAATAACTATTGTTCATTTTTAAAGACAACTAAAAATAAAAAGTGAGAATGTATTTTTTAATGCTGCTTCTAAGTACAAAAAAAAGTTTGCTGTAAGTTAGTATTAATCACTGGGGTGGAAAATTATTATCTTGCTCAGGCTCTCCTAATATTTTTACATTATCATTTTATAAAAACTAGTCAAAATTAAATGGTGAGTCTTATAAACACCAATAACTCTTTTTTCTATTTAATCATTAAAAGTCTCCAAGAGAGACCCTACAATAGAAAAATTTCAGATATAATTCAAGTCAGATAATAACCTCTCTTTGTAAGATGACCAGATTCCAGACTGAAAGCACTAACTGCATGGTGCAATAAAGGACATATTAATGTGGGAAGAGTATAGCACACCATATGGTTAGACTAAGATTTATATTCAAGTGCCAGCACTATGGTTGTTACTTAACATCTATCAGTCTATTTCTTCATCTCCAAAAAGGAGTAACAGCCAATATCTATTTAATGGATTATTGTAGAAATTAAATGGCATAGGTGAACAAAGAAGTTAGCATGACTCCTTTGTAATTAACCCATTACGGGAGTAACCGGGTGTCAGGACTCTAGAAAAACCGCTGTGTGTAGGCTTGATTTAGCAGAATTACCTCTGAGGAAGCCATGCTTTCCCAGTTGGTTCAGACATTGTACCCTTGGGCATCAGCTATTCTTCATTTGCTAGGCAAAGTAAAATTCAGACCAGCTATTTTCAATGGTATGCTGAATTTTAAAACATGTAATACCTGACTATTTAGTCAGGGAACTGACCTATTTTCCCTTAGATTGTCAAATTTAAAAAAATGGTAACAGCCAACACATTAGTTATCTGGTGTAATGAATCAAAATTATAATTTTTTTGTCAGTTCAGCAAAAAAAATACATTTTTTTGTGTGCCACGGAATTTTAGTGACTAGTTTATGTGTGCCATGAAATGAAAAAGGTTGAAAATGGCGCTTTACAGTTTCTTTACTTGTCTGTCATAATGTGGCACCCCAAATTCTTGGAATTCTATACAGCAAACATGTGAAACATCTATTTATAAAAATATGAAATCTCTAGTGAATACCAACAAAGAATATACTTTATAAAAGCTTTTTTTTATTTTTGAACCATAATAACTAGGTTAAAATGGTTACTGGATATTCAGATAAAGCAGAAAGACATATTATACTTATGTGTATCCACTCAAAATACATTTTATTGAATGCTGATGATAATGGTTCACATGGAACTTATTCCCCTAAAATTTCACAAACAGTAGTTCAACTAACATTTTATAACAGTTTTTCTTTTATAAAAATTCCCTAATCTTATTCTAGGTGAAGTAAAACTAAGGCACACACCTTAAATGATACCTAAGTAAGCATTAGAAAAAAATGCTAATAATGCCCTAAAATATCATCTCTCTGTTTGTTTGTTTGTTTTTGTTAATCCTCATCAAAGGATTTCCTTTTTTCATTGCTTTTCAGTGAGAGTAGAAGGGAGAGAGAGAGGTAAGGAAAGATGGAGGGGGAAGAAAGAGAGGAAAAAAAAATCAATATGAGAGACATATTGACTGGTTGCCACCCACAATAGAGAGCAAACCACAATCCAGGCACATGCCCTTGACTGGGAATTGAGCCCATCTTTCAGTGCTCAGGCTGCTGCTCTAACTACTGAACACACTAGCCAGGGTTCTCATTCTAATTATAACTGACATATTTCAAAACATGACATCACCTTGAGTACACAGACTATCGCTTACTGAAACAGAATAAGCAGAACTGCTGATAAAAACAGCCCTTACTGGATTTACTGATCTGTGGGTTACTGATGTAGAGACTGAAATGGTATAACAACCTGGCAATAAATTAATATTCCTGAAGCTTAAATACGCATTACCCTAATGTGGTTAAACTTTGACTAATACAGTTTTAGAGCAGACTTCTAATAAATACAGAAATATGGAATGGATGGTATTTTCAGCAACACTAAACTATAGTGGCAATATACTAATTTTATACTTTGCTCCAACTATAAATGAAAGTCAGTATCAGACAAGTTTCCACTTAAGTATAGTAACAGAAAGTTAAAGAATACAAATTTTCTACATTTCTTAGAGGTATTTAAAAAAAAAAAAACTGGTCACTTAAAACTTACCGCAACTAAGTTATAAAGTATTTGCTAGACTTAAAAGTTAATATGCTAACATGCTTGATCAAATCACTCCATGCTTATGTCCAAGATGTGCAATTAGAATTTAACAATTTGCCTGCCATAGTGTCTATAGTCCAACTTTAAAATCATTTTTCATGAGAATTTTCAACTGAAAATATTCAAGAACACCTGAATTGTAATATATTTATTTTTATAATATTCATTACAAATTGATTTTTTAAATTAAATTCAAAATATAATGGCAATGGAATGGTTTTCCTTTTGGACATGTGGCAGTTAACTGGTTAAGCTCATTTCTATACAAGAGGCCAGGTGCATGAAATTCGTACACAGGAGGGGGTTGTCCCTCAGCCTAGCCTGCAACCTCTCCAATTTGCTACATCCCTCTCACAATCCAGGACTGCTGGCTCCCAACCACTTGCCTGCCTGCTTGCCTGCCTACCTAATTGCCTCTAACCACCTCTGCCTGCCAGCCTGATCACCCCCTAAACACTCCCCTGCCAGCCTGATCACCCCTTAACTGCTCCCCTGCAGGCCTGATCAATGCCTAACTGCTCCTCTTCCGTCCTGATTGCTCCTAACTGCCCTTCCCTGCCAACCTGGTCACCCTCAACTGCCGGCCCCTGTAGGCCTGGTTCCCCGAACTCCCCTCCCCTGCAGGCCTGGTGACCCCTAACTGCCTTCCTCTACAGGCCTGGTCCCTCCCAACTGTCCTCCCCTGCAGGCCTGGTCCCCCCCAAACTGCCCTCCCCTACAGGCCTAATTCCTCTCAACTGCCCTCCCTTGCAGGCCTTGTCCCTCCAAAACTGCCCTCCCCTGCAAGCCTGGTTGTCCCTAACTGCTCTCCCCTACAGGTCTGGTGGCTCCTAACTGTACTCGCCTGCTGGCCCAGTGACCTCTAATTGTCCTCCCCTGCCAGCCTTATTGCCCCTAACTGCTCTCCCCTGCCAGTCTGATCATCCCCAACTACCCTCCCCTGCAGGCCTGGTCCCCCCAACTGCCCTCACTGCCCTCCCCTGCCATTCTGAGCACCTCCCCCAACTGCCCTCCAATGCTGGCCTGATTGCCCACAATTGCCCTCCCAGCGAGCCATCTTGTGGTGTCTGGCCATCTTATGTCCACATGGAGGCAAATATCTTATGTGTTGGAGTGATGGGCAATTTGCATATTACCTCTTTATTATATAGGATAACTAATAGTTAAAATTCTACATTTCCTCTTTACTGGTAGATTTGAATGTCCTTTTATTAGATTTATCAAATTTGCAACTAAATATTACTTCACAGTGATTCTAGTAATCAAATTACATTTCTTAAAAATGTAATATTCCCCAAATTGGATAGACTACATTAGTGTTAGTAGAGAATTTCGAAAGGATAGTACTTTACTTATAATGCATCTCTAAGATCAATAATTACAGATGGAATTTAAAGTGATCTCTATATTTTTTGAAAAAGAGAAAACTGGGCATATCTTGAATAAGAAATGTTAGATAGAAAAAACAATCTCTTATTGTGCAGCAAAGAAGTCCCTTAGAATTTTGAGGAAAATACTTGAAGCTTCTACACATTAAAACAAAATTCTATACAAATGTAAATTCCACCCTATATTTTTTAACCGTATTTCTGTGGCCGCAAGATTTTCAAGCAAAGGGTGACAACTTAATAATTACTTACAGTTAATTCTATTCTAGATATGTTGTGGGGATGGAGTGGAGGAAATACAACTATCAGGGAAATTTCTAGGAAAAAATACAATTGCTGCCCTAGATGGAGCATTGGCCTGTGGACAGAAAGGCCCCAGGTTCAATTCTGGTGGTTAAGGGCAAATGCCTGGGTTGAGGGCTCGCTCCAATAGGTGGTGTGCAGGAGGAAGCCAATCAATGATTCTCTCCCATCATTGATGTTTATCTCTCTCTCTCTACCTCTCCCTTATTCTCCTGAATCAATAAAAATACATTTAAAAAAGAAAATACAGTGCTAAGACTGATATTGGTCTTAAAATTTTATTTAAAAGACTATGTAATTAGACCTTCAAATAATCCCAAAGCCTGTTATGCAACTGGTTTAAAATATACTTTTCCTGGAATAATCTTCCTTGCAATGGGATGGTTTATATTACTAAAGGAAAGAAGAATAGAACTATATAGAGCTTAGAAAATGTTGGCAAAGCACAAACTGTTTTGTGTAAATTTAAACAAAACATTCTACTATATTCAAACTAAGAGTGGTCAATAAGGAAATCCCAGAAACACTGTCTTTACAGGTGCAGAGGCTGATCAGAACTAGTCAGGTATAAACAAGAATAGAAGCGCATGTGACATTCCCTGGCAAGTATGGCTCAGTGGTTAGAGTGTTAGCCTGCCCACAGAAGAGTCTCAGGTTTGATTCCTGGTCAAGGTATTTGAGTTGCAGGTTCCATCCCCAGACCCTGGTGTGTCTCTCTCACATCAATGCTTACACTTCTCTCTCCCTCCCTATCTCCCTCCCTCCTTCCTTCCTTCCCACTCTATCTAAAAATCAACAGAAAAAAATATCCTCAGGTGAAGATTATTTTTTTATATCACATATAGCAAAATAATACTTAAGTTATTGAATTAATTAGCAACAAAGCTATAGTTCCCAATAACATTATGGTGTAACATGCTAAATGGCTCTCAAGACTGACTTAAAATACCTATACATAATGTAGCAAGTCAGACTGAACATGAATACAAAATGAAATAAAGGCAGTCCTTGGGTTACGTGGACTTGACATATGTCATTTAGTGGTTACGTCGCCATCTCTCATTTAAAAAAAAAGTTCTCTCATTTCAATGTATGTACATATGTGCTTATGTTTTTTATTATTTACTAGAAGCCCAGTGCACAAAATTTATGCATGGGGGGGAGGGTTGACCCTCAGCCCAGCTTGCACTCTCTCCAATCTGGGACTCCTTGAAGGATGTCCGACTGCCTCTCACAATCCAGGACTGCTGGCTCCCAAATGCTGGCCTGCCTGTCTTTCTGAATGCCCCTAACTGCTTCTGCCTGCCAGCCTGATCACCCCCTAACCACTCCCTTGCCAGGCTGATTGATGCCTAACTGCTCCCTTGCCAGCCTATTTGTCCCTAATTGCCCTCCCCTGAAGGCCTGGTTCTCTCAAACTACTCTCCCTTACAGGCCTGAGTCCCCCCCCAAATACCCTTCCCTGAAGGCCCAGTCACTCCCAACTTCCCTCCCCTCCTGGTGTAGTCACCTTAATTGCTCTCCCCTGCCAACTTGATTGCCCACAACTGCCTTCTCTTGCAGGCCTAATCTCTCCAAACTGCCCTCCATTGCTGGCCATCGTGTGGTGAACATCTTGTGTCCACATGGGGGCAGTCATCTTATGTGTTACCTTTATCTGCATATCACTTTTATTAGATAGGACAGAGGCCTAGTGCATGGATGGAGGCCAGCTGGTTTGCCCTGAAGAGTGTCTCAGATCAGGGTGGGGGTCACTTTGGGGCAAAAGGCCTGTGGTGGTTTGCAGGCCAGCCACACCCCCCAGCAACCCAAGCAGAAGCCCTGGTATCTGGAATTTATTTATTTTCTACAATTGAAACTTTGTAGCCTGGAGCAGAGGTCAAGGCAGGCCAGGGCTGCAGAAGGTTGGCTTCCTCCATCAGCAGAGGAAACCTTAACTGCCCGCTCTCTCCAGTTCCCTGGCTGCCACCATTTTTGTTGGGATTTATTCATTTTCTACAATTGAAACTTTGTAGCCTGGAGTGGAGGCCTGGGCTGGCCAGGGAAGGAGGAAAGCTTGTCTTCCTCCATAGCCGGGGGCAAACATAGCCTCCTGCTCTCTCCAGCTCCGTGGCTGCTGCCATTTTTGTTGGGATTTATTTATCTTCTATAATTGAGTATTGTAACCTGGAGTGGAGGACTGGTCCAGTCAGGGTGTGCAAAAAAATCCTTGGCTTCCTCCATCACTAGGGAAACCCAAGCCTGCCTCCTGCTCTCTCCATGACCAAAGCCATCTTGGTTAGGTTAATTTGCATACTTGCTCCTGATTGGCTGGTGGGTGTGGCTTGTGGGTGTAACTGAATGATGATTAATTTGTATATTACTCTTCTATTAGATAGGATTTACTATTTTACTATAAGGTTAGGAATTGTTATCTTTCTTTTTTTTTTTTTTTTTTTTTTTTTTTTTTTTTTTTTTTTTTTTTTTTTTTTTTTTTTTACTGTTTTACTTTATTACTGTTGTGTATGTGCTCCATGTGAGTGACATAGTTGCTTATGTAGGTGGGTTCTGACTTAGGACAAAAATCACATTATGTTGCACAGTAGGAATGGATCTCTAATGTAACTCGAGCACCTACTGTATGTATAATGCATCCTATAAAGATGTAATATGCAAATTGACCATCATACCCTCACACAGGGAATGATGACCAACTGCATGTGGATACAAGATAGCTGCCCCCATGTGGTCACAAGATGGCCAGCAGAGGAAGGCAGTTGGGGGCAACCAGGACAACAGGGGAGGGCAGTTGTGGGGGACCAGGCCAGCAGGGGAAGCCATTAGTGGCAACAAGGCCTGCAGGGGAGGGCAGTTGCAGCGGGGCAATCAGGCCAGCAGAGTAGGGCAATTAGGAGCAACCAGGCTGGCAAGGGAGGTTAGTTAGGGATGACTGGGCCAGCAGGCAAGGGCAGTTAGAGGCAACTGGGCTGGCAGGGGAGCAGTTAGGCATCTACCAGGTTGTCAGGGGAGTGGTTAGGGGCAATCAGGCAGGCAGGCAGGCAAGCAATTGGGAGCCAACAGTCCTGGATTGTAAGAGGGATGTCCCAGACTGGAGAGGGTACAGGCTGGGCTAAGGAACAGCCCCCTTACCCCCAGTGTCTAAATTTTGTGCACCAGGCCTCTATTTGAACAAATAAGAAAATATATTCAAAATGGGAAATACATTTCCCAATGTCACACAAAGTGAGGTACAGGTACTAGAATAAACCTTATGGTTATCAGGTTAGAATTAGAGTTACCGGTATATATTAGTTTCAGTATCTATATGGAGTTCATCCTAGAGACTGGGAGTTTGATCACTTGCTATGACGTGCGCTGACCACCAGGGACAGTGCAGAACGAAGGAAGGCCCCGACTAGACCTGATCGCTGGCCAGGCCTAGGGAAGCTATCTGTGCATGAATTTTAGCACCAGGCCTCTAGTAAGTAAATAGATATATGATAAATGAATGAATAGAGATAGAATGTTTGATGGGGATTAAGATATCTACATGGTTCAAAGAACTTATCCACAACTGCAGCCTGGCACAGTTGGGGAGGGCTGGAACATCACGCCCTCACACAAAACATATTTTTTTCTTTCAATTTTATTTTGTAATAGAGGCCCAGTACACAAAATTTGTGTATGGATGTGGTCCCTAAGCCTGACCGGTGACCAAATCACAAGTCCTAGCTGACTTCTGAGCCCTGGGAAGCACCAGGGCCGCTGGGGTTGCATGTGCCAACCTCCGCCTGAGTCATGGTGCCTGAGTCACCATGCAAAGATGCGGTTATCAAAGCTAGAAGCCATGGGCTGGGACACAACATGGGCCTCTGGGCTGCCCCGCAGCGCTACACGGAATCCAGGCGGGAACTGGCTCTCTCCTGGCTGGCCTCACAGACTGGCTCCTGTGAACCCATGGAGAGCCTGGCTGGCTGCTGCAGTCCTGGTGGCCGCAGCCTGGCTCATCCGGAAGAAGCCACATGAGTGCAGGGCAGGCTCCTCATGGGCACCCAGTGTACAGGCCCTGGCTTTCTGGGAGAGGGTAGCAGGGGGAATGAGAGCAAGCTCTGTAAACACCCCGCATTCTCACTGCACCTCTATTCCCGTCACTCCACCCCCAGGTAGCTGGCAAGAGGTCGCAGCCCTCCACCCAGGTGCTGAGGGAGGTTGGTTGCCGCCACCCAACCCCAGATCCCCTTCCAGCCCAGGGCCTGGCCCCAACTGGGCAATTAGGGCCTGCCACCACTGGTTGCTGTCTGCAGGGTGAACAATCGGGGTTCCAACCAGCTCCCTCAGGGCCTGGGAAATGAGCAGCAACCATGGCTCCTGCCACTGCCACTGATCACCACCAGTGAGGTGACTGGCGGGGCAACTGGGTCCCCACTCATACCCACCTTGGCCTAGCGCCATCCATTCACCTGTTCCACCATCCCACCACGGTGCCACTCTCGTCAGGGCCCACTGGGACCAGCAGCACTCCACTGCCACCTGCTGCCAACACCCATCGCTGATGACTACCATGTTCCATGCCACCCCCTGGTGGTCAGCACACGTTATAGCAAGCAGTCAAACTGCCAGTTAAACAATTTGCATCTTAGGCTTTTATTATATTGGATTGGTTTCAGGTGTATAGCTGAGTGATTAGACAAACATATACTTTTTTATTAATTAATTATTAATCCTCACCCAGTGATATTTTTCCATTGATTTTTAGAGAGAATGGAAGGGAGGGGAGGAGACACAAAAATAAAAACATCAATGTGAAAGAGACACATCAATTGGCTGCCTTCCACAAGAAGGATAAGGGATTGAGCCTGCAACCAAGGTACAGGCCCTTGACCAGAATCAAACTTAGGAGCCTTCAGTCCAAGAGCTGGCACTCTTATATACTGTGCCAAACCAGCTAGGGAAACAACCATACACTTTACATACTGTTCACTTTGACATTTCCAGTACCCCAATTAGTATTATACATAGTTACCACAGTATCATTGACCATATTCCCTCTGCTTTTCTTACAGCCCCATGAGAATTCTGTAACTACCAATTTTTATTTCTTTTTTTTTAAAAAAAACAAAAAACATTTTTATTGATTTTAGAAAGTGAAAGGGAGAGGGAGAGAAAAAGAAACACCAATGGAAAAGAGAAACATCAATAAGTTATCTCCCGCATGCACTCCGACTGGGATTGAATGAGAAACCTGAGTATGTGCCCTGACCAGAATTCAACGGTGACCTTTCAGTGCATGAAATAATGCTCAACCAACTCAGCCACACCAGCCAGGGTGCCAATTTTCACTTCTTAATGCCTTTTTCCAAGCCCCCCAATTCCCTTCCTCTCTGGCAATCACCAGTTTGCTCTCTGTATCTGAGTCCCTTTCAGTTTTGTTTGATTATTTATTTTGTCCTTTAGAGTCCATAAATAAGTGAAATCATATGGTATTTGTCTTTCTCTGACTACTTAATTTCACTTAGTATAATGGACCTAGAGTTCTACCCATACTATCGCAAATGGTAAGATCTCATTCGTTTTTATGGTCAAGTAGTATTCCTTTGTGTTAATTACCACAAATTTTTTATCCACTCATCTATTGGGTTCCTTCCATATCTTTGCT